>JASIRB010003697.1:0-124972 GCA_030323885.1 Branchipolynoe longqiensis | reverse complement strand
GTTGTTGTATAAAAGCGGTAGGAAATGATAAGACTGGAAAGATGGCTGCACCGAGGAAGACACACAAAGGGCCGGCCAAGGGTCCCTCCCGAACCTCCGAAGGGAGGGAAACGGGGGGGGGGGGGGGGGGGGGGGGGGGGGAGAGAAGAAAGAAATAGGAGGGGTTTAGGAAAGTGGCAGGAGCGGGTGAGGAATGTTCATGTTAGTGGTCGTGAAGGAATGGGGCCAGCGAGAGGGCTAAGGCAAGAAGTTATTAGTCTCAGTCAACGACAATGTTAGGTGAGGAGGACCAATAGATCCGATGATTAGGTGGATCTGCCGGTAGAATCAGGCAAGTGGCTCCTAGGTAGTCTTCGACATCCTGATGAGGATGGCCAAGGCAGCCCTGGTGTTTCTGAGGTGTTTGTCAGAATCTTTAGTGAAGTCGATGATGGCAGATCTGTCAATAGCGTTGCAGGTGGTAAGGATGTGTGCAGTGTTAAATGGCTGCCTTATATAACCGTAAGGACAGGGCACACATGAACACGATGAAGGGTGATGTCAGCTTAGCTGCTGCCGAGTTTGGGTCCAACGTGGTTCGTATTCCCTCACCTGGTGAAGGAAATTAGACGATAAAGTTAGGCAGTCTTTCAAAGATTGCAACTTTTACACTGTCATACAAAAGGTAGGCCTACTACTTTACCAGGCCCCTCTCACCCGCACCTCTCCCCTACAACGTAGTAGGCCTACACATCAACATTATATCACTGAATACGAGAGAACCAGACAGGATGACCGAATGAGTCTGTCTCCTGTTTTGCTAGATCGTGGGGTTCGAACCCTGGTTGAGTCAAACCAATGACTTAAAAATTGATACTTGTCACTTCCTAGCCAGGCGCTCGGCATTATTAGGATAGGGCAAGGACTGGTTTGGCTCATTGTCAAGATAATGTGACTGAGTGGGATATTAGGTCATGGTGCTGGTGACCTGGCCTCCCAGTGGAGCATCACTATAAATGCACCTTTACTGAGCACTGTCACAAGTCGGTACCTGTCCTGATATGACCTTAGGTGTTGCGAGGACGTAAGACTCCAACAACCAACTGACCACCAGAGTGGTTTAAAGTTGCATAGTCCGATGAAGCATCAAAGTTTCAAAAAGCAATACAATTATCTAGATTTGATTCTAGATATCTAACTTAGATACTGATGCACTTATTAAGCATGTGTTGCCACATAGAAGGGAATGCTGAGTCAATTTAATAGAACCTATTACTGCAGAAACCAATGGTATCAGAGTTTTGGCAAGCTTGCCCAAAAAAAACTCATTTTGTATGTTTGCACTTCCGTTATTTCAAAAGTTAGCGATTTAAAATAAAAGTTACTTCAAACTAAAGTAAGGTAAATTATAACGATCACCCTAATATGTTTAGTTCAGAAAATTACAGAAACTCAAAACTATCGGACCATGCAGCTTTAGGTTATTTCAACATTTTATTAAATCGTATAAGTCATGCCTTCACTCCCACACATGTACACCTTTGGACAATTAGATTTTATGATTGGGGAAATGTTGAAAACGTTGGATGACCCCCGCCCAGTTGGGGCGATATTCTCATTGCCTCATAGTTAATAACTCAATGCACATTGTGGTGACTGTGCATGGGGGTGTGGTCATTGGTGGTGCGTAGAGTCACAAAGTGTCACCTGCCCTGGGGCCGTATGCACCAATCGGGGTTAGGCTTAGCCGGAGTTAAGGCAGTAGCCGCGGATAGCTACCTCAGGGTAGCAGGGGTTTGAGAAATGTGTGAATCGGTATGCACCAATGTTTTAGCCGCTGCGGATAGCTAACCGTGAGTTTATTTATAGATTTGGGAATTCCCTCTGCGTTTGTCCTCATATATTAGGCTCAAATCTATTGAATGCGATCATATTTAACAGAATTACATACGCAATAAGTGAAATTTTATCAATTTAACCCTAAATTCGAAGCGTTATTAAGGCTACCGCCGCATTGGCGGCGATATTAATAGTTATATTTTCGAATCGACGAATGTAAAGTAAACAAATCGCCGCCGCCGCCGTATCGACGTCGCTTTCCATACTGGCGGCGGCGGCGGTTTGTTTACTGTACCTTCGTCGATTCGAAAATATAACTCTTAATATCGCCGCCAATGCGGCAGTAGCCTTAATAACGCTTCGCATTTAGGGTTAAATTGATAAAATTTCACTTATTGCGTATGTAATTCTGTTAAATATGATCGCATTCAATAGATTGACATCCATACACGCACACTAACCGCCCTGGCTAGCAGTAAAACCTGATTTGAAAATGGTTTAGCTTAGCCTAGGCTAAATTTCGCAGTTAGCGTTAACACCGATTCGTGCATACCGATTTCTCACATTTAGCCGTGTGGAGCTAGCCTAGCCGCGGTTACAGCCCTAACACCGATTCGTGCATACGGCCCCAGGGGATTAGCGGGGCACCCTGTTCACACCTCCCTTGTATACTTGGCCCTACCAGCCGGCCACTCACTCCTCAACCAATCAAACTTCATGTTTCACTCGGCTCCTTTCTCCTCTACTGGCCGGGTGCAGTGGCCGATTCGGTAGAGTGCGGAACATCAGGAGTTTGGTTCCCGGTCGAGTCAAACCAATGACTTATAAAATGTATACTTGTCACTTCCTAGCTCTGCATTAATAGGATACGGCAAGGACTGGTTGGCTTACACACTGATGTATGTATTAAAGTAAAATTAATCTAAAAGTTGCATAGTCCGATGGTTCTGAGTTTCTGTCCTTCTGTTTAGATTTTTTGGGGTTGTTTTTTTTGTGATGGGTGTATTTATGCTGCCCATAACGGTTAAGTCTAATGACTTGTCTTTGCCGCTAGACAGTAATAGTCTTGTGACTCCCCTTCTTTTTATCACTTTCAGTTGTTGTGTAGCTAACTACTGCATGCATTCTTTCTGTGTTTGTAAGCATTCTCCCACATCCCCCAAACCTCTGTGAGTTTGTTCGTTCTACAATCGGATAATTGTTTGGTTACCAATAGTTAATTTCTCTGAATGGATTCACATTGTTGTGTTAGTGGTCAGTAGGTTTTGATTTTTAAGTTTAAAGTTTACCTTTTTATGTAAAACTTTGCTTGAATTATCAGTGTATTTTCTATTTATTTATGTATGTATCTTTCTTTTTCCTTTTTAATTCATTTTATTTGTTGTTGTTTATTTGTTATTTGTTGTTAATATATTTAGGTTGATGGTTATAATATATCTTAGCTTGAAGCAACTTTTATTTTAAATGGCTAACTTTGGAGATATTTCAAATTGAAACATGCAAAATTAATTTTGACATCCATGCTAAAACTCTGAAACCATATGCTTCAGCAGTAACAGGTCCTATTAAATTGACTTAGCATTCCCTTCTATGTGAGGGTGATAGGTCGCTAGTAGGTGAAAACGAGTTGATGCCAATAAAGCACAACTTCTTCACTGTCAATCTTGCGCGACTTGTCTTCCCTTTCTTTCTTATGAGTTTGTTGGAGAGGGGCATCAGGTGTGAACTGACAGACAGTTGTCAGAACGCACCTGGGGAGAGTAAGTGGTATGTTGGCAGAGGAAGGCGGTGTCGCCTGGGTCGAGGTGGACGTCTGGGTCGAGGGTGACGGGCGACTGGCGCCGGGCGGCGATGGGAGCCTTACTGAGGGGGCGCTGGGGCCCGAGGCGGGGGTGGTTGCCGGAGGGCACGGCGGCGCCGAGGTGGCGGGCAGGCCGCGCCTCGGGCGGGGTGGGCGGTGGTGGTGTCCGGAGGGCTGGTAGCAGTGTGGTGGGCGGCTTTGATAGGGTTGGTGGGCCGGTCTGGGGCCTCCGTGCCGGGCTGGAGGTGCCGGCTCCTCAAAAATCCGGCGAGGCGGGAGCCGCTGCCCGGGCGCGCTTGGCCAGGCAGGCGTCCTCGCTGTGCCTCGTTAGTACCCTCCGGACATTGGCGCAGTATGCGCATGCGTGTAGCTGTCTGGAGACCCCCTGGCCGTGGACCTCCCCCGGGGCTGCGTGGGTGCAGGAGTTGGGGTCCCGGTTCCAGGCATAACAGAGTGGGCCGTGGGTCTCCTTACTGTAGGCCACGCGTGTGTCGGTGTGGCCGCGGAACTGGGGGCGGGGCGTTGCAGGGTCGAGGGAGGGGAGTTGGGTGGTGGTGGAGTGGGGAGGCATGGCGAGGGACTCCAGTCTGAGGAGGTTTATGGCCACTGGGTCGTGCCAGCCATGGGGGAGGGTACCGTCCGCGATCGCGGTAAAGACCGCCTCAGAGTAGTGGCGGACGGTCGTCCAGGGATAGAGGAGGTTATCACGACAGATAGATAGGATATGGTGGTGGAGGCCGGGGGCGGAGTGGGCGGGGAAGTCGGGGTGGTCGATGAGGGTGAGGAGGGCGAGGGCGTATTCGTCCTTGGTCGCCTCCCCCCTCTTCACTGGCTTCTTCTCGGGACCTCGCCTCACCAGATCGGAGGGGAAGATGTAGCTGGATGGGATGCCTTGGCGTCTGGTTGAATGCCGCGCCTCGGCGGATGCCAGGATTTCCCTGACGGCGTCGGCCGTGGAGGCGGGGTTGTGGCGGGTCTCCTCCCCCTGGTAGGCCGGCGATGTGGAGGGCTGCAGCTGGGGCAGGATGTGGCGGTACCTCCCGTACTCCGCGTGTGTCGTTCCGGGGAGGGCCGCCTGGGGCGGCGGCGGGGGGTCGGGCCGCGGCGGTGGCAGGTGCCCGAGGCGCTGGTGCGGCCGGCGGGGGCGCCTCGGGCGCGGGCCGGGTCCCGTTGGCGCTGATGTGGTCGATCCGGGCGTGGAGGTCAGCAGTGGCCTGCCGGTGCTCGGTGTTGGCCTGCCGGTGCTCCTCGTTGGCCTGCCGGTGCTCCAGCTGCATGCGCTGGATAGCCTCTAGTACTGAGGAGGTCTCGGCGCCCGAGGAAAGGTCCGAGGGCGCCGGGGGGGAGACCGAGACGGATGGTGGTGACTCGACCCTCCCGGGCGGCGTAGAGGGCCCGGGGTCCGGGGGGCGGCCCGGGAGCCCTTCCGTCCTCGTCCTTTTCCTTGAGGCATGGTCAGCGGTCCGAGGTGTAGGCCCAAACAGGAAAAAGTGAAGGGTAGCAGAAGACGGCAGGGAGGTGAGTGCCTGAGGAGGGCCGGCGGGCGGCCTTATAAGGGAGGAGGGAGGGGCGACAGGCGGTGAGGTGCGAATGCTGGCGGCCCGGGGGAGGGTGAGATGTGGCGAGCAGCGGGCGTCGGGTGAGGCGTGAGCGCCAGAACAAAGAACTGGCAGGAGAGGGGGGGGGGGGGGGGCGAGCCGGGGCTCGGCCGAGGTGAGTAGGGAGCGCCACAGCGGCGGGGGAGGGTCTCTCCCTTCCCTCGCATCAAACGTAATGCTTTGCATTACGACCAATCTTGCGCGACTTGTCTTCCCTTTCTTTCTTATGAGTTTGTTGGAGAGGGGCATCAGGTGTGAACTGACAGACAGTTGTCAGAACGCACCTGGGGAGAGTAAGTGGTATGTTGGGGCTTCGACGGCCGAGTACTCGACATATTACAATCAGACTGCAACTTAATATTGGTTTTACACAGATCCTCTGTCTACCATCTGAACATCACCAGACAGGATTGCCGAATCAGTAAGAGCGCTGGCTGCCTTACGGTGTGGGAGGTCGTGGGTTCCAACTCTGACTGAGTCAAACGAAAGACTAACAACTACCCAGCCAGGTGTTCAGCATTAATAGGATATATATATAAAACAAGAACTGGTTTGTTCAGTATCAGCGAAAATGTGATTGAGTGGGATATCGGGCCATGGTGCCGGCGGTAGGCCTGGTATTCCAACAGGACAGCACTATGAAGTTCCCATGCATGAGCACTGTCATAAGTCGGTACCCATCCGATGTGACCTCAGATGTTGCTAGGATGTAAAGCACCAAACAAACACGAGTCACTAGGCTACCCATCCCGATGTGACCTTAGATGTTGCTAGGATGTAAAGCACCAAACAAGTCGCTACCCATCCCGATGTGACCTCAGATGTTGCTAGGATGCAAAGCCCCAAACAAAAACAAGTCGGTACCCATCTCTATATGACCTTAGATGTGGCTAGGACACCATTCGAACGTTCAACGATCACCTTGAAGCAGTTCCGGAGTGATCCGTGGGGAAGTATTAGTTCGCGTTTAACTCACCAGGCGGCAGCACCTGTCCCCCCCAATCACCCCCCCCCCCCCCCACGCGGGACGCTGGGTACCTACCCACATAGAAGGTGGTGTCCAGATGGGCGCGGTTCTCCGTGCCGTTGATGCTATTTGACGCCAGGCAGCGCCACAAGTTGTGTCCCAGCATCTGATTAGAGCAAGCAAACCAAATGTTGCCGATTAATGCTTAGGTCACAAATGCTGCAGGCGCCGTACGATGCTGCGGTCTGCCGTGTGTCTTGCGGTTTATGCAAATGTTACTGCTTTGCAGTCTGTGGTTTATCTCTTCACAAATCGCACACGTATTTAATATACAAAAAAAGTCATAACTTTCTTAATATTGATCACACAAACATTAATTTTGTAACATATTGATATTCATTTTACAACCTTGTTATTGATGTCAACAAAGGTGATCATACAGTTTTGTGGAGTCGGGATTGCGGCATTGCAATTTTTCGAAGTTAAGATAACTCCAACTTTTAACAAACGCAACCCTTGCGGCGAGCAATAAAACGCACGGTGACCATAACCCACCGTACGGTCTGGCCGATGTGGCGACTTACTGTCGCCGCAAGCACGCCGTAAGCACGCTGTGATGTATTTGTAACCGAGGCATAAATCTGCATATTTCAAATATCTCACAAGTTAACCATTTAAAATATAAATTACTTCAAACAAAAGTAAGGTAGATTATAGCAATCAAATTAATATATTGATCTCAGAAAAATGACAGAAACTCAAAACCTTCGAACTATTCAACTTTAAAGGACACTTACCGCTGCTGTCACAGTGAGGGTGTTCCCTTCGACAGTCTCGTTGACAGTGCTGTTCATGTTCTCCCAGACGATGGTGGGTTCGGGGTTGCCTGATGCATTACACCTGATGTGTTCGCCGACGTAGAAGTAGTCCGAGTCCGGGTACATAGTGACGTTCTTGGGACCATCTGGGAAGTATTCAATCCAGTTCTTTAATTCAGACTACATCCTTGATACATAGACAAGCAGATGCATATAAATATACAGAATTTGTCTATTCATGAACATGTCCTGATCTCATCTATCTTTTTTCTAAACATGTGTTTTTTTTCCTTAAAGAGCAGTCTGTAGGTTATTGGTATATTAGTTCCAGGGCTCATGATTTTTGTTTTATGGATTATTTTGTTTATAAGGGGCAGTGGGAAGACTAACCATTAATGTTTACACTGTTCCTTAAATGTCTATTGTTAGCAGAATAGTTTATGTTTGTGGAATACTGTATAGAAATTGTGAATAAAAAATGTCTTAGAGGGTGAAGGTCCAGTTTGCCACTACAGTAAAACCTCTCTAACCGACCACCTCAGTAAAGGACAAGACATCAACACGACGAATACTGATTCACGACTACTTTATTATTAGTCCAGGCTTCACCACGCTGGATACAATGACGTCATCTGGGTCCGTTGGTCTCAAACCCAAGCCGCGGGCCCCGATACTATACCGCGATACCGACGATACAATATTCACCTATATTACCACCTCTACAGATCAACCACTCCCTTATATCGATCGCTTTATTTGGGTCCCAAACGACTGCCCATACAATACCATTGTAATTTTTTTTTTTAAACTCCCTAAACCGACTACCTCCCTAAATGTACCATTTAAAGTCGGCCCCATAGTCGATCGTTTTAGAGAGGTTTTACTGTATAAATTATAATCCAAATCCAGTCACTCCCACAGCCCTGTTCCTGTGACAAGGCTGCTGAACAACCCATTAGAAAAAGTATCGGAAGGCTGGGTCAAGGAAATGAGACCATCAATTATTACGCTAAGAAGCAAAAATCATTCCTCACATAGCTCTTTACATTTACCCGCTACTTTTGAATTGTTTAATTGATTAAATCATGGAGATTAATACACTTTAAAAATCTAATCGAGAGCTTTCTGGGTCTGCCATCTTGGTTTGTTTGCCTTCTCTACCAATTTCTTAACTTTATACGAATTTAGACAACCACTGCCCCTTGGAATCACTACCTGCACAGTTAATTCCTATTTGAAGCAGTTTTGTCTCGGATTTAGCCATAGTTGGCATTCACCACTGCTCTGGGTATGGGTGAATCTTTTATCTAACCAGGCGCGATGGCCGAATGCGTTGCGCGTCCGCCTCCCGTTATGGTAGGTCGTGGGATTAGAACTCCCGGGTTCGAACCCTGTCTGAGTCAAACCTATGACTTAAGAATGTATTCTTGTCACCACCTAGCCAGGCACTCGGCATTACAAAGATAGGGCATGGGGCAGTGGAATGAGGAAGACCAATTTTCTGTGATTGAAATTGTCCCCGCTTAATCAACTAATGTACCAACAACAAAAACAACAACAAAAACCCGAGCCGTAGTAACTGTTCAGGAGGAGGCATATCTTTTGTAACATATATGAAGAGTTGATGCGCAAAATCCCATAAACTCCAATAAAAGAAATAAAATAAATTAAAAGATTTTCTACCTGAAGCTAGTTTTAATTCTAACAAATTCCACTTTTCTTGTGATTAGATAGATATGGAACAATGGAAAAAGAAATAGTTATGTACAAAATTAACCTTCTGAAGGTTTTCCTCTAATCTTTATCTCAATTTTGGGGTTTGCGTTTGCGCGGTTTTGCCCCTGAACTCTTCATATGTTATCCTGCACTGTCTTTGTTCTTAAACATCTGTGCTCTACTTTACCTGTTTGATCAAATGTAAAAAATGTTTAACAAAAAAACTTTAAGGGGCTGTCACATTAGGGTTTTTTGCGGGAGCGTATGGCGGCGTAAGCGCGTTACGTCATATACGTCGGCATACGCCGTATACGCTACTCATACACTACGCATACGCTACTCATACGCTACTCATATGCCGCCAGATGCCGCCAGATGCCGGCGTATGTGAAGCGAATGAGGCATACGCCGCCATACGCTTTCATAAATCCGTCCGTCCAATTTTTTTTGTGCATGCTCAAAAACCGCGACCTATGACTCCGTATGAGGGTGTATGGCCCATACTGTCAAAAAATGTCACAGCACGCTCCCATACGCTCCCATACGCTCCTCGTACGCTCCTCGTACGCTCCTCGTAGGTTCCACATACGCTCAAAACCATCCGAAAGGTCACCAAATGTCATCATAGGCTGGCACGTGCAGGACCTACGTAGGTTTTCAATACGCTCCCGCCATACGCCGTAATGTGACAGGGCCTTTAGTCGGATATGTTTAATCACCGTATTAAAGCTACATAGTCCGATGAAAACATCAAATTTCCAAAACCAAAATAGTGATATAATTATAAACTTGAGTCTACACACCGAACTTTGACATTGGTGCACTTATCAAACATTTGTCATCACATAGAAGGGAATACAGAGGCAATTTAATAGAACCTTCTACTGCAAAAGTCTATGGTGTCGGGGTGCTTGCCAAAATTAATTTTGTACGTTTGCATTTCAAATATCTCGAAACTTAGCCATCTAAAATATAAGTTACTTTAAACTAAAGTAAGGTAGATTATAACGATCAGCCTAATCTATTTATCTAAAACAAATGACAGAAACTCAAAATCATCTGCCTATGGAACTTTAAGGAATTGTGCTGTACGGCCGGAAGACCAGTGCTCTGGCGCTGACAAGAGATGTTATTCGATGAATAAAATACACTTTAGTAAAAATTTAAAATTAAATGACCCCAAAAAGCCAATGTTTACTTTTTGTGCTGGGGTCGTTAAACAAAGAAAGAAACACACAAAAATAGTTCTTAAACATTGGAATACATTACATTTAAAGATAATTATTGTGATTAATTGAAAACAAACAAATAAAAACTGCAATGTCAACATCGTAAGGCTATACCCATCAGTAAATGTTAACCACACAAAATCAGCCAATCAGATACGATTTAAAATACTTGACTCACATCGAACTTGCAGGATGACTGTGCAGTTATCTGAATACTCCGGTGAAGCCAGTGTCGCCTCACATACAAACTGCCGCCCGTCATCCTCTGACGTCACCAGCGTCTGCGTCTCCATGGCGACGTACCGGGCGTCGTCGGATGAGCCGTTGGTGAGAGCAGTGCGCATGCCCACCGTGAGTCCGGACAGCTGCAGGGCTGGTTCCCGCGATGCCCCGTAGGTGGCGTGGCAGAAGACGGTGACGTTGTCACCCTCAGTGACGTAGTCCCGCCGTGTGCCACACTCTAGTGGCTCTGGAAGGTTGATTGGCAAAGCAGAGTAACAAAGTGGATTGATTGATTGATTGATTGATTATTGATGGCTTAAAGTTGCACAGTCTGATGGTTTTGAGGTTCTGTCATTTTTCTGGGACCAATATATTACGGCTGCATAGTCCGATGAAGTATCAAATTTTCAAAACCAAAACAATTATCTTGATTTGATTCTAACTTAGATACTGATGCATTTATTAAACATGTGTATCTGAATAGAAGGGAATATTGAGTCAATTTAATAGAACCAGTAACTGCAGAAGTCTATGGTCTCAGAGTTGTGGTGTGCTTTCCAAAACTAAGTTTACATGTTTGCACTCAAATGCCTCAAAAGTTTACCAATTAAAATAAAAGTTACTTCAAAATAGATAATACTGATCAATCTGATATGCTTATCTCAGAAAAATGACAGAAACCCAAAACCATCGGACTATGCAACTTTAAGCTGATTTTATAAGTCATTGGTTCCTTGCCAAAAGCCAGCGCAATATACTACAGTGACAAAATTAAATTTAAAAGTCATTTTATTAAACGTTAAAAGTTGTACATTATGGACAACCCCTCGCGCCTGTCGTACGCTTTGTACGACCCGGCTGTCACACTACGACGTATGGCCTTAGCATATGCCGACGTATGCGATTTTCGACCAACACGTCAGCAAAGGGTGTCATACATTATGTATACGCTGGGCATACGTCGAGTACGCTCGGGATACGGCGTCATAGGTTGGCGTGGGTTGAGCCGATCAAAAAATGTCGTGCATATTCAAAATTTTCAACGATTGTCGCCATATGCCTCATGCGTTTCTCATACACTCGGTCTATGCTTGGCGTATGTCGGTGTATGTTATGCACGCGTTAGGGGTAGGTCGAGATAGGTTGGACCACGTTAGCCATACGTTCCACCTGTTGAGAACGTGCAGTCCGCTTACAGCCAAAGGATGCATAACATACTCCAAACATACTTCGAACGTATGCCTGCCGTATCTCCAGCATATTTAACATATGCGCCATACTCCTAGCGATGGAGTAACTTTGGTCAGCGTACCGTCAGTGTATGCGAACATTTTGCGCACATTTTGTGAGGCACATGAACGCTCTCAATAGGTCAGAGATACGTTCTGCATACGTTACGTACGTTGTGTGTACGTTGTGTGTACACCCATTGTTATCCCCCGGCGCGTGAAAAGTCGTAGTGTGACACGGCCTTTAGTGATCGTCCAAAGTTCTCATTTATTTCAGTTTGACCTATGATTCCCCCTATTTATGCTTAGGTCACATATCACGCTGCTGCCATACGGTTCTGCGGTCTGCGGTGTATGGATGGGATTTTTACAAATCGTAAGGTGTTGTGGTTTGCTGTAGAAATGTTCACAAATCTTAAGGTTTCTTGCCGCCACCACCTGATTGAAGTCACCGTATGGCTACCAAGGTTTAATGTCAAATTAAACAAATCGCAACCCCTTGTGGCGAGCAAAAAAAACGTGCAATCGTCGTATGGCTACCATACCCAACCGTACAGTCGTCGCACGGGTTTGCCAATGAGGTGATTTATGGCTGCCACAAGCATGCCGCAGGCGTTTTGTGACTGAGGCGTTTCATTAGGGATTGAAGAAGAGCCCACACTTATTTTTCTTTCTTTTTTTTAATGATCGTTTGTTTATTCTGCTTATGGTCAAAGACCCTATAACACTAAGACCGCTCACTCCTTATCTCTCCCATGGTAATGACAATTTTGCAGTTCCATATTGTGGTGGGTTTGATCAGCCCAGCTGCTAGCTGTCGTTTCATATGTAAACACACACAAGGCGAGAGGGTGAGTTTAAAAATTTTTAAAGAGAGATTGCCTGTCATTTGGATTTGGCCGATGTTGCGCCTACTGCCTGGTCCCCACCTTCCTCTGCCCTGCCCTCTCCCCCTCCGACCCTCCTGGCCTAACCGCCCTTCCCTCTCCCTCCCCACCCTTCCGTCTCTCCCTCCTCATCCACTTTACCCAGCGCTCTCACACCACACCTCCCTCCCCCGCCTCACTCGGCGCTCTCACACCACACCACCCTCCCCTTCCTTCCTCCCCCACACTCCCTCTTCCTCCCCAACACGCCCTCTTCCCCACCTCAGTTGGCGCTCTCACACCACACCTCACAACCCCTCCCTGATGTAAGCGGGGGGGGGGGGGGGGGGGAGGGAGGTCCACACATTCCCCAGCATCCTTCTTCCAGCGCACTGACACACCATTCGCACAACCCATTATAACACTATCAAAATGTCCAAACCCACCACCTGGTGCGCTGGCTGTTCTCTTGATTACACAGTACAGGCTGAATGAGCCGTCTTAGTGTTATAGGTGTAATGGTGTTATGGTGTAAAATCGGGGAGTTTCCAATTTGTTTGGTTTTTGATTATATTTGTTGGCATAGTGTGTTTAGTATTGTGGCTCTTATTGGTTTGTGATGTTTTATGGCTTACTTACTGTTTATCCCTGATCTAGTACTTAGTACATATTTCTTTATCTATTTCTCACTTCCAGTCTTTCATAATTTTCTTTTTGTATTCTTTTAGTGTTTTGGTGTTTCTTAGATCGCTGCTTTGGCTATTCCAAGTTGTTATGCTCATTGCTATTATGCTTCTGTTGAAGCACCCACAGTTCGATCTTTCTGTTCTTAGGCAGAGGTGCCTCACCAGCTCTAGTGACTTTTCTACTTGTTGGTTTGTATTTGTCTACGTAGTCAAAAGCTATTATTCTGAGGTGTGTTTCTCTTCTAGTTTCGAGCATGCAAATCCTAGCCTGTTTGTGCAGGTTTATTGTAAGATGTCTGTTTTGTAGGCCCAGGCATAGTTTCAAAGCTCTATTTGATTGTCTTTGTAATTTCATTAGTGCTTGTTTGTTCCCGCCCATGTAAATTACATCCCCATAGTCAAAGTATGGTAATATCTTTGATCTGTAAATCTGGATAGCCATATTTCTTTCAAAACTTTGTCATATTATCTTATCGTACTGTTATTGTTTGTTGTCTTTCATTGCTTTACGTCCTATCAACATCTAAGGTCATATCAGGACCGGTTATCTTACTGAATAACCATAGTTTGATCTTCTGTACGATATAATTTATGCAAATATTGTAATTCCAATGTGAGAAGCACTTACGGAACACGGCCAGCTCTGCGTGCATGGAGACGGGGGTACGGTACAGCAGGATGCAGGTGTAGACGCCGCCATCTTGGGGACCCGCCTCCAGCACCGTCAGGTCATAGGTGCCCGAGACGCGGTGCTTCTCAGGCCGGTTCACCGTGCCCTGCAAAACCAGACAAAGGTCAACGGTCAAAGGTCAAAGGTTACCAGTGATGCACAGGGACAGGGGCAGAGACACTGGTGGCCGTGTGTCAGGTAGTCTTTACTTGAACGAAGAGCCAGAACGCCATATAAATGTTGGTTGGTTGGTGCCCTACATGGCGCCACCTACTGTGAATGACAATAATTTTTGCAACCAAAGTAAAAAAATCCAGAGCACAACCTATCAATTTACATTTGGGTGATGCAGTATTGAATGAGGTAGAATCATACAAATATTTAGGGACCACACTCAATTCTACACTAAATGGTAATCGACAACTCTCAAGACTTAATCAAATGATAGCCATAAAAATGACAACTTTCAGAAAAATTAGGTACTACATGAGCGAGAATACAGCCCTGTTACTATATAAAGCCACTATTCTTCCAATAATTGACTACAATGATTTAATATATGGACTGCTGACAAAACAACAAGAAAACAAATTACAGAGGATTCAAAACAGGGCACTTAGAACTGTCTACAGAGGGAAAAACTTGTCTGTAAAGGAAATGCATGCTAAAGCACAAGTCAGCTACCTTAGCCAAAGGAGGGAAACACATCTCCTCAGTCTCATGTATAAAAGATCCAATGATGAATAATATGTTGACCATACAAACAGAGTAACCAGACAGAGCGATGCTACACTTCTAAAAACACCCAAGCCACTAACAAACAAACTGACTAAAGCACTGATTTACAGAGGTGGCACATTGTGGAATAAACTTCCAGCGAGGACAAGACGGTCCACAAGTCTCCTTGAATTTAAAAACTTAATGAAAGTACAACAGGCCTGTCAGACCCCGACACAGTTATAGGTATTCTAAAGGCCATCCTTGCCCTGACCCTTGTACATATATATATATATATATATAAATGTTTTCAAATGCACTACACAGCCCTGCACGCTGATCCCCTTCCCACCCCTACCCCACCCCTACTACACCTTCTTTCAAAACCTATTACCTAACATTTTCCTTTAAATTGACATAAAACCTGTCTGATGTAAGTCCCCACTGCAATCTCAGACCTCGATCCCATCATTAGGCCACACAGAACGGAACACTTGTGATGGGATTAAAAAAATAAATGGGCAGGTTTCCGCATTTGGTATTGGTGATTGGATCCACTGATTTGCATATTTACACTATAATATACATATGTCTATTGGAGATATGTTATATCTTTTTGAAAAAAGAAGAGAAAGCAAAGGAAGAAAGAAGTGTTTAAAGACAATTCTAGAGTCATCTTGTACATTTATTGATGCATGCTCACCAAGTGCATAATACATATGTTGAACTGGAATTGCATGCAGTTACTATTACGACAAATAGTCAATTTATATTATGCTTCTATTATCGAACAGGTTTTTCATGTGGTTATTATTGCAACTCATATTGTCATTTATGTACCAACAAATTGTAATGAACGGCCGGAAGACCAGTGCTCTGGTGCTGACAAAAGACATTATTCGCTGAATAAAATACATTTAGTAAAAAAAAAAAAGAACTGTGTGATGGTGTGCTGTACTACAGGGCGCCACCTACTGCGAGTGATAAGAACTGTGACAGCGTGCTGGACTATGTGACGCCACCTACTGTGAGTGACAAGAACTGTGTGATTGTGTGCTGCACTACGTGGCGCCCCTACTGCGAGTGATAAGAACTGTGAGAGCGTGCTGCACTATGTGGCACCACCTACTGTGAGTGACAAGAACTACATGGTGCCACCTACTGCAAGTGATAAGAATTGTGACAGCGTGCTGCACTACATGGTGCCACCTACTGTGAATGACAAGAACTGTGTGATGGTGTGCTGCACTATGTGGAGCCACTTACCCTGAGTGACAAGAACTGTGTGATGGTGTGCTGCACTATGTGGCGCCACCTACTGTCAGTGACAAGAACTGTGATAGTGTGCTGCATTACATTGCACCACCTACTGTCAGTGACAAGAACTGTTACGGTGTGCTGCCCTAAATGACACCACCAACTGTGAGTGACAAGAACTGTGATGGGGTGCTGCACTACGTGGCGCCACCCACCGTGAGTGACAAGAACTGTGATGGTGTGCTGCAGTATGTGGTGCCACCTACTGTGAGTGACAAGAACTGTGTGATGGTGTGCTGCACTATGTGGCGCCACCTACCGTGAGTGACAAGAACTGTGATGGTTTGCTGCGCTACGTGGCGCCACCTACCGTGAGTGACAAGTAGAGCGTGACGGCATGCTGCGCCCCTGGCGGTGTGTGTGTCCACGTGAGTTGCGTCGTGTCGTTGACTGTACAATTGAGTGTGACGTCACTGCCTGACGACACTGCTACGTTCTCGGGCCGCTGTAGCACCGCCGCCTCGCCTATAGACATTGAACTGTAAGCTTACGCAGTGTGGCTAAGGATTTATATATAAGGATAGCAACGTGAGGCTGTTTGAGGCTCTCCCAGCATGCGATCCGAAAATACGGCTGTCATATTGGAAGCGTGATAATGAGCGATGATATGGGCAACATAATTTCTATAGCTAGCAATATGATGTTTACAGTTTAGACCCTCCCTCCCTTCTGCTCTTCTCTCGAATGTCACACTTTAGAAAAGATGGTTGCAACGGTTGTATCGGGCTGCATTTCTAAGGCATCAGAAACCACGTCCGTTTAAAGCTGCATAGTCCGATGAAGCATCACATTTTCAAAACCAAAACAATTATCTAGATTTGATTGAACCTATCTAACTTAAGCCCTGTTCACACGGGGCAGTTAATTTGAATCATATAAATCGACTTGCCTAGTTCGCTTCACATTCGCCGTGTGGACGCTACGCTAAAGCAATTTAGGGCTGAATCGATTCGGCTAGATCGGTTCATCTATACCACCTCATGCGGTAGTATAGATGAAGCGATTTAGCTTAAATCGACGTAAGTGGCATGTGTGGACGGTAGCGGTTTAGATGATGCGGATTAAGGACGTCACACACATGCGCAGTCGAGATCTGAGTTTGTTGACTTTCCGGTCGATCAAAAGCGCATATTATATAATTTGGTATATGATACAGCTAGAGGTGCACAGATATTTATTTTAAGGTTTTCACTGCCCAGGAGAAGTTTTGACCGTTCCAAACCAATACGATTCAGTCCATACATATCTAGGTCGAACCCACACTCTCTCGTGGTGACGTCGACTAACCGAAACTGGTGCTGGTTAGCATGGACTTGCTCATGCGCAGATATCGATTTCCGGCTAAAAGTACTGCATGTGTGGACACGACACTAAATCGATTCATATAAATCGACTTGTCTAAGTCGACATAAACTTTGCCCGTGTGAACACAGCTTTAGATACTGGTGCACTTATTAAACAGTTGTTGCCACATAGAAGGAAATACTGGTGTAATTTAATAGAACCTGTTACAGCAGAAGCCTATGGTGGCAGAGTTTTGGCATGCTTGCCAAAATTAATTACTTGTAATTGAACTTCAAATATCTCCAAACCTAGCCATTTAAAATAAAAGTTACTTCAAACTAAAGTAGCGTAGGTTTTAATGAACAATCTTATATATTTATCTCAGAAAATTCCAGAAACTCAAAAATATCGGACCATACAACTTTAATAGAAAATAAAAACACCAAAGAACTATATCTGTAAACTCTGGCACACTACTAGGCTATAGCATATGAATGACGTGGACAATTATCACACTTTCAAAATGGCCAATTATCACACTTTCATGACATCACTTAACCATCTATCCCTCTACTATCTGTGGTGTGGCTTTCAGGTTGTTTAAATTGCTCGTCAGAGATTTAGCAATTGTCCACACAAAATAACAGGAAATTAAAAAGTTGTAAGCACAAAAAAATAATGAAGTGCTTATTATAAAAGATTTAGTATTGAAAAAGTATGACCCTGAGAGAAATTGTTCACACGCACGACAATGTGGCTATGCCCCTTGTCGTGTTCCCATTTGGGGTGTCGTGGTTTGGGTTGTTGGTTCGTTGTTGGAGTTTTACATCCAGGCAACATCCAAGGTCATAAGAGACGGGATAGCCGAATGAGTTAGAGCGTCCGTCTCCTGTGTTGGGAGATCATGGGATTGTGGGTTCGAATCCTGGTCGAGTCAAACCAATGATTTAAAAATTGATATTTGTCGCTTCCTAGCCAGGCAGTCGGCATTATTAGGATAGGGCAAGGAGCAGTGGAATGAGGAACACCAATTGTCCGTGATTGAAATTTCCCCCGCTTAAACAACTAATGTACCAACAACAAAAATATCAGGCGAGGTACCGACTTGTTACAACTGGGAGAACCGACTGGGAGACCAGGCCGCCAGCACCATGACCTGATATCCAGCAAATGGAAACGGAAATAGCTCTTCGAACTTCGCTACGCAGCAAACAGGGTGGACGAGAGCGATTGGTTAATAATATACTCATATTGAATCGCATAATAATAAATCAATAATTCTCCAAGCATTTATATGTATGTGAATAGACTAGTTCGTAATTCTGAACTTCGATGTTTATGCCAAATTGTTATGTATTTCTATTCATTTTGAATACAATAAAAGTTTTGTATTGTATTGCGCGTACATCTTTGTTTTGCTGTCAACACCATTTTCAGCTCGCAGTCTATAGACAGTTTCGCAATTCCCACTAATGTGGGTGGGGGTGTGAGGTCGGTCCTAAGCATTGCTTATTCATATTATGTTTAAAACAAAGATTGTTTATTTTCCCCACTTTCCCAGAATAAATAGTTTAAACGATTGAAATGGACCGCCTTCTAATTCTTACTCTGCCTGAGGAATAATCAAGTAATGTCAAAGTTGCTTCAAACCCTGGGGCATCCCCCGGTTTATCCTGTCAGGGTCAGCTAATACCCCTGTCACACTACGACGTAACGAGCCAACGTGAGCCTAACGTGATGATTTTTCGTCATTACGTTGCCGTACGTTGGGTTACGTCATGATGACGTCATAATGACGTTAGAGTGACGTCGAGCTACGTCATGTTACGTTGTGTTACGTCGGCGCGCGTCAAGGTTTTGAACCTGTTCAAAACTTTCGACGTATCTCGACGTGAAGCCGTTACGTCGGGATGACGTCACAATGACGCTAGGTTGACGTTCCGCGATCGTTATAGCAGCGTAAATGACGTTAGAGTCACGTTATGTCACATCAGACCGACGGCCCGGGTGGGAGCAACGTGTGGGCAGCGTTTTGCACGTTACGGTCACGTTACGGTCACGTTATGGTCACGTTACGGTCATGTTACGGTCACGTTACGGTCACGGTTACGGTAACGTTATGGTCACGTTACGGTCACGTTACGGTCACGTTACGGTCACGTTACGGTCACGTTACGGTGGCGTTACGGTCACGTTACGTCCACGTCGCACCCGTTACGGCGACGTTACGCTCACGTTACACTAACGCCCGGTCACGTCGCCAATTACCCCTCCCCCCCTAACGTTGTCACGTTACAGCTAAGGTCACGACCTACACCGACGTTACTTTCACGTTACGCTCACGTCCACAATTTGCATATTACGCCCATAACGTCAACGTAATATAATTATTTTCACGTTCTGCCTACGCTGACGTAGTCACGTCGTAGTGTGACAGGGCCATAACAACCAACAATGGGTGATTATGTATTACTATTAGTATATTGCTTAGAGCCCCTCACAGGTGGCGCCAGTGTGACCAATGACGTAACTACACAGGGCCATTTAGATAGGATATAGTGAGTATAGGGAACTGAAGATAGATAGTGTCCTTGTTTATATTCCCATAATAGATTATATATATATAGAATAAAGATTCCTCAAGTGTGTGCGGCGCGAGGGGGGGGGGGGCACCCGTATAAATTACCCCGACAGCTGGGGATGAGGGCACTCCACCACGGCGCGCCTATGTGGGAATATAGTGAAAAGTATATGTTCCCCTAGCATTTATACTTGTATAATGCTTTATACATCACACGTAAATATATATATACATATATATATATATATATATATATATATATAAAAGAGCTCTTTTCCAATAGATGATCTACAAACTTGGCATTGGCATTGCCAAACCCATTTTGTTGATTGGCGCTTAGGCCTATCATGTTTTGGAAAGGAGCTCTTCATATATACAACCAAAACAATTGTCTTCTAATGCAATTTTCCATCGGCCATGCCAATGAGATGCTGACATATAATACCGACCGCTGCCCCCCCCCCCCAAGGGGGAGGCTAAGGACTAACATGTGTACATATACACATAAACAATACTCGTACTCATAGAGGTGGAAAATGAAATCACCCAAATCGAGCAAACAGAAACAGAAATAGCCCTATATGGGGGCCGCCATTTGCATACTCGCGTTGAATCGCATAATAACCAAAACCAGCAAACGGAAATGGAAATAGCTCTTCGAACTTTGCTACGCAGCAAAAAGGTTTGCTGACAGCGATTGATTAATAATATAGTCAAGAGCTAAACCCAAGTCCCGCTGCCATTGAATTTACCGATATGTGCAGTGCAAACCTTCGATTTTATTCAAAATTAATAGAAATAAAGAACAATTTGGCATAAACATGGATGCACAAATGCAATATTAATAGTCTATTCCGCAGAAACGATGACCGTATTTGTTTATCACAAATGTGACTCGTGGTCACCAGAGTTGCTAGAATTTCAAATCGAACACCGCAAGTGGAGTAAAAAAATACACCTGCAATCATTAAATACTTTAAATTCTATTTTGCTGTAGTTATATCGTTTGCTTAATCGAATACAGCCACCAAGGGGGATATGTCCTAAGCATTGCTTATTCATATTAATACCGACCCACCCACGGAGAGGCTAAGGACTAACATGTGTACATATATGCATAAACAATACCTGTACTCATAGAGGTGGAACATGAAATCACCAAAATCCAGCAAACGGAAACGGAAATAGCCCTATATGGATGCCGCCATTTGTATACTCATGTTGCTGTTTTGGGGAGTTTTCAGTCGCATTGGTGCGCTGATGGCTGCAGCACTGAATGGGCACCGCTGAAAGCAGTCCCATGAGGTCGGGAGTTGGCTTCCGATGGGGAGTGATCAGAGGAATACGGGGGGGGGAGGGGGGGAGGAAGGAAAAAGGCAGCCTGAGAGCCCAACCATAGTCCTCTGAGAGGGCCGGGGGAGGCTGGGTGGTTGGTGTAGTTTTACACCCCAGTGAGACCCTAGGCCATACCAGGACGTGCACCGACTTGTGACAGCACCTACTCATGACGACTTTATAGTGCTGCCTCACTGGGAAATCAGGCCGCCGGCACCATGACGTGATGTCCCTATAATCAAAATCTAGCAAACAGAAATGGAAATCGCTCGTCAAACTTCACTACGCAGCAAGCATGGTGGACGACAGCGATTGGTTAATAATACGACCGCGACTAGGGTCACCCGAGCCGCTAGAATTTCAAATCAAACACAGCGAGTGGAGTAAAAAAAAAAATATCGAATACGGCCACCAAGGGGGGGTCGTTCCTAAGCATTGCTTATTCATATTAATATTATTATGGCCTTAATACACGTTTGCTTGCCCTAACCTGGTTACACGTACCGATTATAGCGGCCACCACCAACACGCCGTACATTGTCCACTGGTCTCCCATCCTCCTATACGGCGATCTCCTTACTAAGCGGCGTTGTGATTGGACTGCTCGCTGAGAGTGTCTCCTGTTACCCGAACCTCCGCCGGCACACCTGTACTTATACCTGACCTTTGTGAGTGGGAGGGGATCCGGGTTAACCACATCTGACGTCATCCATATCCGCCGTGCCAGTGTGGAGGCGGTGATTTGGTGGGGGGTGGGGGGGGGGAGGTGAGGAGGCGGGTGATTGGGGGGGGGGGGGAGGAGGGGAAGGAGAAGGGGGGATGGGAGGGAGGAGGAGGGAGGAAGGGGAGAGGGAGGAGGGGAGGAAGGGGGAGGAGGAGGGGAGGGGGCGAGAGAGGAGGGAGATTGAGGGGAGGGGGAAGGAGGATGGGGAAGGGAGAAAGGGAGAGGAGGGGGAGGTCAGGAGGCAGTGATTGGGGGGAAGGGGGAGGAGGGGGGAGGTGGGGAAGGAGAAGGGGTGGGATGGGAGGGAGGAGGAGGGGAGGAAGGGGAGAGGGAGGAGGGGAGGAAGGGGAAGGAGGAGGGGAGAGGGACGAGAGAGGAGGGAGATTGAGGGGAGGGGGAAGGAGGATGGGGAAGGGAGAAAGGGAGAGGAGGGAGAGGTGATGAGGGTGGGGGAAGAAGGGAGGGGGAGGCGAGGGAAGGACAATTATCTGTGGATGCAGTGGTTCCAATATGCCGCATTTAGCTACATTGGCGTAAGGTTGATAAATTGGTAGAGAATGCATACACGCACAAACAAAACAACAAAAAGATGGCAGCCAAAGACGCTTGGTTCGAATTTTAAGGTCAGTTAATCGACATGACTTAGTATTCACCCCTAAAGTAGTGGGCTGTGGTAAAGCCACATTTGAACTATATATATTTAGCACATTAGATTGCAAATCCATGTGGTTATTTCCATATAACTTAACTTTCCGACGCTTGTTAAAGGGACCAGATAGAGGTCGCTGAGACACTACCTGTACTCCGACAAATGCTCTCCAAGCATATGTTTGCCAGTTTTCAGTTTATGCAACTACATATGTCGGGGGGAGAGTGCTGACATTGGTTGCTTCTGTTGTGTTTCATTTAGTCCAGCAGCACTAACACTTTTAGACAACCATATAGAGATAAATAATTAGAAATTGCAATCTAAAATGATAAATATAAAGTTCAAATGTTTATTTATCACAACCAGCTACTTTTTGTGTGAATAATTTATTAAATCATGTGGATTAATAGACTTTAAAAGTTGAATTGAGAGCTTTCTGTGGCTGCCATCTTGGTGGTTGCCATGGCTTCCCCTGTGTGTGGGGAACCCCTCTAGGTCATGTGATGAGGGAATCCCACCTATGATGTCATTCATACATCACATACCTCAACTCTGCTCCTACATGTTCAGTGGCATGAACTGAACAAACTAAGTAAAGGTATATTTGGAGAGATGTTGATGCTGGATTCGTTTGTATCTGGGTGAGGTATAGCCGGCGACTTTAAAGTTGCATAGTCCGATGAAAATATCCAGTTTTCAAAACCAAAACAATTATCTAGATTTGATTCTACATATCTAACTTTGATTGTTTGTTTGTTTTTGTTTTACATCCTAGCAACATCTAAGGTCATATCAGGACGGTCTAACTTACATACTGGTGCAGTTATTAAACATTTGTCATCACACTGAAGGGAATACAGATGCAAGTTAAGAGAACCTGTTACTGCAAATGTGTATGGTGTCAGAGTGTTGGTGTGCTTGCCAAAATTAATTGTGCATGGTTGTACTTCAAATATCTTCAAAGTTAACCATCTAAAATAAAAGTTACTTCAAATTAAAGTAAGGTAGCGATCAATCTAATGTATTTATCTCAGAAAATTACAGAAACTCTAAACCATCGGACTACGCAACTTTAAGGGGGGGAGGGGGGGGGGGGGGAGAATGAGAGCATGAGGGAGAGGAGGAGGGGGAAGTGGTGGAACAGAGAGTGAAGGAGACGGGAGGGGGAGGGGTGGAGGGCGGGGATGTCTGTTTTTGTTTGTTTTTACATTAGGCCTACGTAGGCCTACTGTCAACATCTAAGGTCAGCAGGGCAGACACCGACTTGTGACAGTCCGCACCCAAGTAGTTAGTGTATGAGCCAGACCCCCATAATAGAGCTCGTTACTACCAATTTTTTTTTTTTTTGGTACATTAGTTGTTTAAGCAGGGGAAATTTCAGTCACAGACGACTGGTCTTTCTCATTCCACTGCTTCTTGCCCTATCCTAGCGTCTGGCTGGGAAGCGACAACTATCAATTTTTACGTCATTGATTTGACTCGACCAGGATTCGAACCCACGATCCCATGATCTACCAACACGGGAGACGGATGCTCTAACTCATTCGGCCATTAGAACTCCCGACCTTCCGAACGGGAAGTCTGCGCTCTACCGATTAGGCCACCGCGTCCGGTATACAGCTAATGAATAGCTTTAATAAATCACAATATGTTTCACAATTATTTTTCATATATATTTCACACACCAACCTCAGTTATGTATTTTGTTAAAGATGTTTTTAAATGTAATGTTGCATGGCCGGAAGAGTATAATACTTCGACGCTGGCAAAAGTTGTTTACTGAATAAACATATCGCTTACTTTAAAAAAAAAAAATTTAAAAAAAAAAAAAAAAAAAAAGGTTTGATGTCCATCTCATGGCGTTATCAGTCTGAGTGAGTGTTCCTCCTGGTATGTCTCACATGTAGTGTCTTATCAATGAAGGTCATCAGTACTTGATGACCTTCACCTGCATAGCCTAACTCTACGGAGGAGGCTCAGTCTAAACAGACGCTAAATAACACCCAGAGACAAGTTAGTTTCAATGTTTACTACACCACAGATACTGAACCAATGTGTTCTCAGTGCCAAAATGAAAGGAAAGTTTGTTTTATCTAATGACGCATCTAGAGCACATTGATTTTTATCATCGGCTATTGGATGTCAAATGTATGGTCATTCTGACATATTTCTCTGGAGGAAACTCGCTGCTGCAAAGTAGGCTAGTCTTTCCGATAAGCAGCAATGGGTCTTTTATAATCACTTTCCCAGAGACAGGACAGCACATACCACAGGCTTTGATGAACCAGTTGTGGACCACTGGTTGGAATGGAAAATAACCTAAACTGCAAATGGGTCCACTGAGCAGGATCGATCCGATGACTCACACCTTCACAGGTGGACACTCTACCACCTGAGCTATGTCCCGCTCCCCCATGTTCTCGGTGCCATACGAGATGGTAGATCATTCCCTCTTAACGGTACTCAAACCGCTACACCAGTACTACTTTCAATTTAAGCACGTTCTAACCGAATTAGTCTGACGCTTCATAATCTCTAACTATGGAGTTGGGACAGGAAATAACATTATGTGGATTCAAAGTATTCCCTATTAATTTCAAGTTAAGATTTGAACCATTCTCGCCATGATTATGGCCTTTGCTGCCGACACGGCGTTAAGCAATCACTACTAATGAACTAACTACGTAATAAATCAACTACACTTAGTCACAATGTGGCCTTATGTCGTTTGATATCAATTTGTCGTAGTATCAAACTAGACTCAACCACTACATGGCTTTGTCTAGTTTGATATGAATCTGCAATAGGTGCATATTGATATCAAGTTAGACTCAGCCGCTACGTGGCTTTGTCTAGTTTGACATCAATATGTGGTAAGTGTGTATTGATATCAAGTTAGACTCAGCCACTACATGGCTTTGTCTAGTTTGATATGAATCTGCAATAGGTGCATATTGATATCAAGTTAGACTCAGCCGCTACGTGGCTTTGTCTAGTTTGATATGAATCTGCAATAGGTGCATATTGATATCAAGTTAGACTCAGCCGCTACACGGCTTTGTCTAGTTTGACATCAATATGTGGTAAGTGTGTATTGATATCAAGTTAGACTCAGCCGCTACATGGCTTTGTCTAGTTTGATATGAATCTGCAATAGGTGCATATTGATATCAAGTTAGACTCAGCTGCTACGTGGCTTTGTCTAGTTTGATATCAATCTGCAATAGGTGCATATTGATATCAAGTTAGACTCAGCCGCTACACGGCTTTGTCTAGTTTGATATGAATCTGCAATAGGTGCATATTTATATCAAGTTAGACTCAGCCGCTACACGGCTTTGTCTAGTTTGACATCAATATGTGGTAAGTGTGTATTGATATCAAGTTAGACTCAGCCGCTACATGGCTTTGTCTAGTTTGATATGAATCTGCAATAGGTGCATATTGATATCAAGTTAGACTCAGCCGCTACATGGCTTTGTCTAGTTTGATATGAATCTGCAATAGGTGCATATTGATATCAAGTTAGACTCAGCCGCTACACGGCTTTGTCTAGTTTGACATCAATATGTGGTAAGTGTGTATTGATATCAAGTTAGACTCAGCCGCTACATGGCTTTGTCTAGTTTGATATGAATCTGCAATAGGTGCATATTGATATCAAGTTAGACTCAGCCACTACACGGCTTTGTCTAGTTTGATATGAATCTGCAATAGGTGCATATTGATATCAAGTTAGACTCAGCCGCTACATGGCTTTGTCTAGTTTGATATGAATCTGCAATAGGTGCATATTGATATCAAGTTAGACTCAGCCACTACACGGCTTTGTCTAGTTTGATATGAATCTGCAATAGGTGCATATTGATATCAAGTTAGACTCAGCCGCTACATGGCTTTGTCTAGTTTGATATGAATCTGCAATAGGTGCATATTGATATCAAGTTAGACTCAGCCGCTACATGGCTTTGTCTAGTTTGATATGAATCTGCAATAGGTGCATATTGATATCAAGTTAGACTCAGCCGCTACACGGCTTTGTCTAGTTTGATATGAATCTGCAATAGGTGCATATTGATATCAAGTTAGACTCAGCCGCTACACGGCTTTGTCTAGTTTGACATGAATCTGCAATAGGTGCATATTGATATCAAGTTAGACTCAGCCGCTACATGGTTGTGTCTAGTTTGACATCAATATGTGGTAAGTGTGTATTGAATCAAACTAGACTCAACCACTACATGGCTTTGTCTATTTTCCGTTCCAACCAGTGGTCCACAACTGGTTCATCAAAGGCTCTGGTATGTGCTGTCATGTCTGTGAGAAAGCGCATATAAAAAAACCCTTGCTGCTTATTGGAAAGAGTAGCCTATGTGGTGGCAGCAGGTTTACTCCACAAGGAAATATGACAGAAAGACCATATGGTTGACATCCAATAGCCGATGACAAAAATCAATATGCTCTAGAGGTGTTATTATTATTAATATTAATAAAACAAACTTTTTTAATATGTGATGTGGAAACACAACAGTCATAGTGCTTGGCCTAGAATGAATTGCTGTCGCCTTAGTGTGTCTGTGTACTTTGTAGCTATGTAAACGAAATGCACATTTGGGTTTGTGTAATCTCTAAGTGCGTTGACCCTGTGCGTGACTTCGGGAAATTACAGGAATTTAATTCTTTAAAAAATAATTAATTTGTTGCTTAACCAGATGAAATTTCAATCGCAGACAATTGGTCTTCCTCATTCTACTGCTCATTGTTCTATCATATATGCATATATTCATGTACCCATCCTCTGTACCCAGGTAAGATTCGTATAACTATACTATATATATATGATCTATAAATGCAATGGGGATATTTACTCTATATATATATATTCCTCCTTTGGCGCATTGGTGGAGTGCCCCCCCCCCCCCCAAGCTGTCAGGGTGATTGGTGGGTGCACCCCCCCCCCCTTTCCCATCACGGCACACACACTTGGGGAATATATATATATATATGGTTGTTTTTCTATAGGTTTTTTAAATTAAATTGGTATATATATACATATATATATACATATATATATATATATATATATATATATTTATATATATATATATATATATAAATAGCCACGTATATACCAGTTTATAAAAATATCATGCTTTACTTTGATGAAATTTTTATGATTATATACATACCAGTTTATAAACAAAAATATATCATAAACAATAAAAGGCTTGCTTTGATTAGTGTGTGCCCTGCTGTTGGTGCGACGGTGCGATGTGATGGTGGATGTGTGTAAATAAGAACCTATGCCCAGCGGTGACGTGTTTACGTGGCATCTAGTGTCCGACACTGTCAAGTACGTCCGCCTGTGTGGGAGAGTCTGATAAAAGGAGGCATCATTTATTGACCTTAAAGAGATTACGGAGTTGTTTCGATGTCTCACCTTGGATGACCTCATAGTTCGTATTCGATTAACACGACCCGGGCGACTCGGGTCACCCGAGTTGCTAGAATTTCAAATCGAACACCATGAGTGGAGTCGACAAATACATGTGCCGTGTGCAAAAGGTCCCGACCCCAGTAACCCACGTCTTGGGTGGGGTTGGCTAGGAGCGATGACGTCATATTTGTGGTGGTACCATCCTGTATGAGTGCAAATCCTATGTGCTTTTGTTTTTGTTTAATTTTTTTTTAATAATTAGATTAATGAGATGGAAATATAACTAAACTATGCAATCAAAAAATACTTTAAACCCTATCTTGCTGTAGTTATATCGTTTATTTTTTTTAAAAGAACAAGTTTTGGATTAAGCCACCATTTTTCCACCCCGAGCGTGGAGAAGTGTATTCGATTCGAGTCTGTAGGATTTGCGCATGCACGTGTGTATGTGGGTGTATGTGTATATGTATGTGTGTATGTATGTGGGTATCTATGTGTATGTGTGTGCATGTGTGTGTGTGTATATGTGTATATGTGTATGTTTGTGTGTATGTTTGAATGTAAGTATGTTTGTGTGTATGTGTTGGCCTTCTGTGTATGTATGTGTATGTGTGCATACGTCTGTGTATGTATGTGTGTGCATGTCTGTGTGTATGTGTGTGTGTTGCTGGGCACGTATTATGTGTGGTGGCCCCTTGGTGGTGTATGTATATGTATGTATGTGTATGTGCGTGTTGTCAGGCGCGTATTACATTGGTGGACTTCAATCCATGTGGTGCCCCCTGGTGGTGTGTGTGTGTATGTATGTGTATTTGTGTGTTGACGGGCACATATTACATGGGTGGCCTTCAGTCCAGGTGGTGCCCCCTGGTGGTTTATATATATGTATGTATGTGCATCGGTGTGTTGACGGGCGTGTATTACATGGGTGCCATTCAGTCCAGGTGGTGCCCCCTGGTGGTGTATGTATATATGTATGTATGTGTATGTGAGTGTTGACAGGTGTGTATTACATGGGTGACCTTCAGTCTAGGTGGTGCCCCCTGGTGGTGTATACATATGTATGTGTATGTGTGTGTTGACAGGCGCATATTACATGTGTGGCCTTCTGTCCATGTGGTGGCCCCTGGTGGTGTATATATATGTATGTATGTGTGTGTGTTGACAGGCGCATATTACGTGGGTGGCCTTCAGTCCAGGTGGTGCCCCCTGGTGGTGTATGTATATGTATGTACATGTATATGCATGTTGACAGGTGCGTATTACGTGGGTGGCCTTCAATCCATGTGGTGCCCCCTGGTGGTGTATGTGTATATGTATGTATGTGTATGTGCATCTTCACGGGTGCATATTACATGAGTGGCCTTCAGTCCAGGTGGTGCCCCCTGGTGGTGTATATGTATGTATGTGTATGTGTGTGTTGACAGGCAAGTATTATGTGGGTGGCCTTCAGTCCAGGTGGTGCCCCCTGGTGGTGTATATATGTATGTATGTGTATGTGTGTGTTGACAGGCGTGTATTACATGGGTGGCCTTCAGTCCATGTGGTGCCCCCTCGTGGTCTATATATATATGTATGTATGTGTATGTGTGTGTTGACAGGCGCGTATTATGTGGGTGGCCTTCAGTCCAGGTGGTGCCCCCTGGTGGTGTATATATATATGTATGTGTATGTGCATGTTGACGGGCATGTATTACATGGGTGGCCTTCAGTCCAGGTGGTGCCCCCTGGTGGTGTATGTATATATGTATGTATGTGTATGTGCGTGTTGACAGGTGTGTATTACGTGCTTGGCCTTCAATCCAGGTGGTGCCCCCTCGTGGTGTATGTATATATGTATGTATGTGTATGTGAGTGTTGACAGGTGCGTATTACATGGGTGGCCTTCAATCCATGTGGTGCCCCCTGGTGGTGTATATATATATGTATATGTATGTGCGTGTTGACGGGCGCATATTACATGGGTGGCCTTCAGTTCTGGTGGTGCCCCCTAGTGGTGTATGTATATGTATGTATGTGTATGGGCGTGTTGACAGGCGCATATTACATGGGTGGCCTTCAATCCATGTGGTGCCGCCTGGTGGTGTATGTGTGTGTATGTGCGTGTTGACGGGCGCATATTACATGGGTGGCCTTCAACCCATGTGGTGCCCCCTGGTGGTGTATGTGTCTGTATGTATGTGTATGTGCCTGTTGATGGGCGCGTATTACATGGGTGGCCTTCAGTCCAGGTGGACTGTATGTATGTGTATGTGTGTATGTATGTATGTGTATGTGTGTGTTGACGGGCACGTATTACATGGGTTGCCTTCTGTCCAGGTGGTGCCCCCTGGTAGTGTATGTATATGTATGTATGTGTATGTGCGGTTAGGGCCCTAGCACCAGCCCATGCATACGGGCCCTGGTGGTGTATATATATGTATGTGTATGTGCATGTTGACAGGTGCGTTTTACATGGGTTCCCTTCTGTCAAGGTGGTGCCCCCTGGTGGTGTATATGTATGTATGTGTATGTGTGTTGACGGGCGCGTATTACATGGGTAGCCTTCAGTCCAGGTGGTGCCCCCTGGTGGTGTACAATAAATGTGTCATCATTCCCCCGTGCACAAATCGATCTTTTTTTTTTATTATTTGAGTTTCTGTCACATTTTAAGATGAACTATGTCGATTCATATTAATAGTATTATGTAATATGCTTTACGTTGGAGTTATTGTTTATTAAAGGTGAAAGGTGTAAACAGAATAAAGCTGAAGTGAAAACCGCCATGCCGGCCACCGTAGCCTTGTCTGAATTGAAATGTCAAATCGAGAGCATTCAATGGCTGCCATCTTGGTTTTCATTTTGTTTGCATTCTCACCCAGTTCATCCACTCTATGCCAATATATATATATAAACAGTACATGCTGGAACCAGGGCCCGTATGCATGACGTGGTGTAAGCGAGCCAAAACCGGTTTTGATGGGGATTTCTAGGTGAGCGGCGAAAACTCAGTACGCAAGGAGCGGTGTTAGCGCAAACACACCGAGTGTAAGCTCACACCATGTCATGCATACGGGCCCAGGTCCTCCCTCATCAGCTTGTTTACACTTGATTCCTATCAAAGTAGTTTTTGCTCGGAGTTAGATCTGGGCCACGTAAAGTTGCATAGTCCGATGAAAGCATCACGTTTTTAAACCAAACCTCTGACCTAGATTTGATCCTACTTATCCTACTTAGATTCTGGTGTGCTTATTAAACATGTGTTCGTGCACAGAAGGACATACTAAGCCAATTTAATAGAACCTGTTCCGGATGAAATCCTTTGTGTCAGGATTTTGGAAAGCTTGCCAAAAGATAATTTGCCATGTTTTCACTTCAAATATCTCCACAGTTAGCCTTTTAAAATAAAAGTGACTTCAGACTAAAGTAAAGTAAATTATAATGCTCCATCTAATGTATTTATCTCAGAAAATTGCAGAAACTCAGAACCATCCGACTATGCAGCTTCAAAACATGGGACACCTTTTTAGCCAGCCAGTTAAATACATTAATAGCGCGTTAAACCACTGGTGCATATCTAACACAATCGGCCTGCCATAGCAACTCCCCATCGTCCCCCAGCAGCCGCACACCTACACGCCAGCCAGCTGTGGAATTACCTAATTTCAATTCTATTAACACAATCCGCAAAACGCAACAGTCACGTGGTGTCCGCTATGCGGGCGTGTGTGTCACGTGACAGCCATGTGCTTGTCCTGGTAGCTTGGTTCCCCGCCACGAACAAGCAGTACTTAGGCTTGGCACACACCATTCTTGCTTTGGGGGTGTTCGTAACCTTGTTGGTTACAGGATGCAGGACTGCAGCATTAGACAATGGCCCGTTTTTTTTATGAAGAATAAACTTCAGAGGGGGCAGTTGTAGAAGCGGGGAGTTCTTTACAACAATAACGACAAGTCATTGGAGTGGCACCGGCTCTCTCCACTCCGATTTTAGCGGTGCACTCGTGTCCAGTCACCAATGGGATAGTAGGAAGGGAGGGGGAAAGGTGTGATCTGCAGCAAGAAGGTGGAAAGTGAAACAGTGAAAAAGGAAAAGGGCCCCACCCAAGCAAACAACTCCCTTGATCAGGGGGAGCAGTAAGCCTGGGAGACAAAAAAAGAAAGGGTAGTACAGAGGAAAGAGAAATGAGGAGAGTTGGGTCAAAGTGCCGTGCCTCCTTTCCCTGTGGTGACCAGTCAGCAAGCTGGAGACACGGACGGACTAAGAGGTAGAAGGTGAAAAGCTGGCTGGCTCCCCCTGCTGGAACTCTTTTCAAACATATTCAAGGAGGAGACGGGCAGCGGAGAGGCGATAGAAGAGGTGGGGATGAGCTTGAGTCCGGACAGCGAGTGCACAAACCATGATGATGATGTCAGCGTTGTTTGTAACCTTACGATGGTTACCGGTTGCAGAACTGCAACATTAATAGAAAGGCTCCGATAAATCGGCCCAATCTTTGGTTGAAGATTTAACTTCAGTAGGCAGTGTTGTAGAAGCTGGGGACATCTTTACAAGGTTGTAACGGCGAAGCGTTCGGGCGGCATCGAATCTCTTCGGTCCGGTGGTAGTTGAGCGCGGTAGTTGGGCAGTAGTTGAGCACTTGTATCCAGTCGACAGCAGCAAGGGATTTGAGGAAGGGCGGGTAAAGATGGGTGCAGCGGTGGTTCCAGCAACGAGAACAAGACAGAGAAATCGTAAAGGTGAAGGGCCCCACCCAAGAACACAACTACCCTGGTCAGGGGAAGAAGTATGCCTGGGAGAAATCGAAAAGGCAGAGTCTAGGAAAGAGAAATGAGGAGAGTTGAGTCAAAGGACCGTGTCCATTTGCTCTATGGTGACCAACCAGTGAGCCATAGACACGGACAGAGTAAGAATAGAAAGTGAAATGCCGGCGGGCTCCTCCTCCTGGAACTCTTTTCAGACATATCAAGGAGGAGCAAGGCCGGCGGAGAGGAGATAGAGAGAGGTGTGGACAGAGTGCGGTCTGGATAGCAAGTGAACAAACCATTACCGCAACGGACCATATATGGAAGACCTGTACTACAGGCTGTAGGGAGGGACCAGTGTAGTTGTTCCTCCATGTGGCGTGCGCTACTCTGCAGCGGTTCGTCGTCAAGTGGTTAATCCCATAGGCCATCAATTTATCAAGCCTATAACCAATACCAATACCAACATCTATTTTTGGATCGATATTTACATTCCCTAAATATATATAATTCAAATAAAACTCCCAAACAAGAGTAAAAGTGAGATGCCAGCACATAGTTATTGCACAATTATAACCGTAAATTAGGTCTATGGGCTTAAAGCCTTGACTGTACCGCCGCAGAGTAGCGCAAGCCTACACTGGTCCCGATGATGTCAGGCTTTATGCCAAGCCAAAGGACTGCTTCATCGCGGCGGGGAACCAGGCTATTGTCCTGGTCACGTGTGTGGTGGGGGGGGGGGGGGGGGGAGGGGGGGGAGGCCGTGCCCTGAGGTGAGAGATTGCCTCGGGTGCCTGGTTTGATGGCTGCAGGTGTGGATGGCTTCTACACGATGTTGATTGGTCCGTCTTGTGCTTATCTCGTTCTCGTCACGTCGGTTCTCGCGCCAGGAGACGCTACAGGCACCGGAAGTACTCGCAGCAGACATGGTAGGTGTCAAAACGCAGATTTTATTTTATTTTATTGTGTTGTTTGTTACATTTGTTGATTGAGCAGAGATAATCTCAATCGCTGACAATATGAACAGGCTGAGTTCCGCTGGTCCCTCAGAAAGGACTGAAGCTGTGACCCAGCATGCCGGGTAGTCCGTGTTCCACTGGTCCCTCAGTAAGGACTGAAGTAGTCCGAGTTCCGCTGGTTCCTCAGGAAGGACTGAAGTTGTGACCCAGCGTGAGAAGGGTCCACAGCGACGAAAGGAGGACGAACGGCTGACCACTGGGTCATATTGAGCACATACCCTTGCAGGAATAGTTTCCCATTCTTTAAGTCCTGATATTGTGTGATTTAAAGAGAAGTTGATGTAGATAAATTAAAAATATACTTCAAGCACTTTAATCTGTGTAAAAGATAAATAAATATGTGATAATGTCTGAACAATAAACTAGTCAAATAATATTTGACTAGACTTCTAGCTCTGTGGAGGTCTAGCCTGGTCCCCTGGCATTCATCTGCTCAGGCAGAGGCATAGAAGTTTTCTGCTATTATCGCTCAGTTTCCAACCTGGTCCCCTAGCCTTTGTACCGGAAACAAGTTTAAACGGGCTGAAACGAGTTCAACCGTGGCTGGTTGGGTCGAACCGTGGTTAGTTGGGTCACTCCATATAGCGCTGAATATGCTTATGCCCAGCGTGCCGGGTAGTCCGAGTTCTGCTGGTTCCTCAGGAAGGACTGAAGCTGCGAGTTGGTGAATGCATGTACATGGAGTGGTATTTTAGCTGATATAAAATATTTGCTAGAACAATTTCATGGCAATTTATATTAGAAACAAATGTATGGCAAGAATCGCACCAAGTTATAAGTTTCATCAGAAGCCATTTGGTTATCGGTGCAAAGTGAGTTTAAAGTATAGGGTCTGTCGTAAAGGATAGGGCTGGGATGGGCGCCAACTCTAACTTCCAATGTGTATGTTGAAGCTGTTTGTTTGTTTGTTTGTTGTTGTTTTACATCCTATCAACATCTAAGGTCATATCAGGACGGGTACCGACTTGTGATAGTGCGCACTCATGGCGACTTTATAGTGCTGTCCCACTGGGAAATCAGGCCACCGGGACCATGACCTGGTATCCCACTCAGTCACATTATCCTGACACTGAGCTAACCAGTCCTTGCCCTGCCCTAATAATGCCGAGGGTCTGGCTAGGAAGCGACAAGTATGAATTTTTAAGTCATTGGTTTGACTCGACCAGGGTCCGAACCCACGACCCCACGATCTACCAGCACGGGAGACGGACGCTCTAACTCATTCAGCCATCCCGTCTGGTCCCGCTGAAGCTGTGACTTGGTTTGCTGGGTTGGTTGGTTGACTGTTGGAGTTTTACATCTGGGCAACATCTAAGGTCATATCAGGTCGGGGGCTTGGTGTGTCACAGAATCAGTCTTTCCTAGTGTGACGGTTGGAGTTTCTGTATTTCGTTTAGATAATATATCAATTTGATCATCATAATCTACCTTACTTTAGTTTGGAGTCACATTTTTATTATTACAAATAATTGATGTGAAAACATGATAAATGAATTTTGGCATGCATGTCAAAACTGTGAAACCATAGGGTTCATCAGTAAGTAATTCTATTAGATTCACTCAGCGTTCCCTTCTATGCACAACTAATGCTTCAAGCTGCATAGTCCGATGAAGCATCACATTTTCTAAATCAAAACGATTGTCTAGATTATATTCTTCATATCTAACTTTAGCCCTGTTCACACACGGGTGCTAAGTCGCCTCAACTAGTTCGCCTCATCTAAGTCGCCTCACATTCGCCATGTGGACGCTATGCTGAGGCGACTTAAGGCTAAGTCGCCTCATCTAGTTCGCCTCAAGTAAACCGCCTCGCGAGATAGTCCAGATGAAGCGAACTAGCTTAAATCGGCCCAAGTTCATAGTGTGAACGGTAGTGGCTTAGATGAGGCGGATTAAGGACGTCACACGCATGCGCAGTCGAGACCTGAGTTTGTTGACTTTCCGGTCGATCAAAAGCGCATATTATATAATTTGGTCTATGAACCTGGTAGAGGTGCACATATATTGTTTTCATGATATATAAGTTTTGACCGTTCCAAACCAATATGATTCAGTCCATAGATATCTAGGTCGAACCCACACTCTCTCGTGGCGACGTCAACTAACCGAAACTGGTGCTGGTTAGTATGGACTTGCTCATGCGCAGATATCAATTTCCACCTTAAACCGCTCCGTGTGTGGACACGACACTAGTTCACCTCATTTAGTTCGCCTTATCTAGTTCGGCCTAAAGTTGTGTGTGTGAACACGGCTTTAGATACTGCTGCACTTAGTAAGGATTTGCTGCCACATTGATGGGAATACTGACACAATTTAATATAACCTGTTACTGCTAAATCCTGTAGGGTGTCAAGAAAAATGGCTTTCTTGCCCAAAATAATTTGACATAGTTACACTCAATTATTTCAAAAGTTAAGCATTTTAAGTCAAAGTTACTTCAAGCTAGAGTAAGGTAGATTATAACAATCAATTCCATTTATCTCAGAAAAAAAATAGAAAAACTCAAAACCATCGGACTATGAAACGTTAATGCATTGTATAAAATAGATATGTGTGTATTGTGCTTTGGTTTAAAAAATGTGATGATGTTATTGAATTATCCAATGCCATCATGTGTATCATAATAACCCTTCAAAATATAAATACCATGTAACCACATGTACGATAACCACATGGCTTCTGATAAAACTCATAACTTGGTGCGATTGTTGCCATACATTTGTGTACCATCGGTATTATAACCGTTATAAGCAGAATAAACAAACAATCACACACACAAAAGAGAATTATAATAATAATAATAAGTATCCTTTAAAGAACAAATATCATTTTTGGATCTTGTCAGCTTCAGGTTTCTCTTGATGGTATCCTTAAACCGGAGACGAGGGCGCCCTCTCTTTCTGTACTGAGTCAATTAACAGAACCTGTTACTGCAGAAGCCTATGGTGTTAGAGTTTTGGCAAGCTTGCCAAATTTAATTTAGCACATTTCCATTTCAAATATCTCAAAAGTTAGCGATTTAAAATAAAAGTTACTTCAAACTAAAGTAAGGTAGATTAAGCTAATATCCTTATCTCAGAAAACGAGAGAAACTCAAAACCATCGGACTATGCAACTGTAAGCTAAGATTCCATATATGTGGTATGTGGGATGCGTGTACGAATGTGAATGCGGCAAAAGATGGAAAAGCATGTAAATGGACACTGGTGCTTCCATATGTTTGGATGTGAATGCGAATGCGAATGCGAATGTGAATGTGAATGTGAATGCGGCAAGTGGATCGCTCCATGGACCAATCGGTGCAAATGTGAGCGTGAATCCGAGTGCGAATGCGAGTGCGAATGCTGCTCCTTTTGCCATAGCATAAACAGGAACTTTGAGTTTCCTTCACAAATTTGTGAAAGACTGAAAATTGCATGGGTATTCATGCTGCATGCCGCATACCGCATGCCGCATATCGCACATATGGTTTCTTGGCTTTAGTACTGTTATTCAACTCAGGTTTTACATATATTCTGAATGTGCTTGGTGTCTAAACATTGTCATCATCATCATCAATGCCTTAACCATGAGAGTTGTTGGGGCATGACAGATAACTTGTTTAAGTTATTGGTTTGACGCGACTATGGTTCGAACCTTTGGGTTCGAATCCCATGATCTACTAAAACGGGAGCCGGACGATGAGCTCATTCGGCCATTCCATCTGGTCGATCCCATAGGTCTTCAAGCATAATATGTATGTGGTGTATATTTTAGTAGGTCAATATTATTACCAATACACCGGCGATGACTAGTTAGTTCTATGAGTCACCACTAGCCGGAACTGGCGCTCCCCTAAGTTGCGCCCTTGCTGTGGTATACCAGGGGGCGCCACCCGTCACTCCAGCTGCTGCCTCCTCCCCGTATAATTTAAACGTTTGGCAGATTGTGGCTTGTGTAAATTCAAATTGATCCATATAGTGATCGGTGGGTGGTGCAGGGGGTAGGGGTGAAACGCTGGTGTGTAGGGTGTAGCGTGTGTGTAATGTAGAGTGTGTGTTGAGTGTGTATAGTATAGACTGTAGAGTGCATAGTGTAGAGTGTGTGTAGTGTGTGTAGCGTGTGTATAGTGTAGACTGTAGAGTGCAGAGCGAAGTTTGTGTGTAGTGTGTGTGGAGTGTAGACAGTGTGTAGAGTGCAGAGTGTAGAGTGTGTGTGGTGTGTGTATAGTGTAGACTGTAAAGTGCAGAGGGAAGTTGGTGTAGTGTGTGTGGAGTGTAGACTGTGGGTAGAGTGCAGAGCATAGAGGGTGTATAGTGTAGACTGTAGACTACAGAGTGAAGTTTGTGTGCAATGTGTGTGGAGTGTAGACTGTAGAGTGCAGAGCGAAGTTTGTGTGTAGTGTGTGTCGATTGTAGACTGTGTAGAGTACAGAATGAAGTTAGTGTGCAATGTGTGTGGATTGTAGACTGTGTAGAGTACAGAATGAAGTTTGTGTGCAATGTGTGTGGAGTGTAGACTCTAGAGTGCAGAGTGAAGTTTGTGTATAGTGGTGTGGAGTGTAGACTGTGTAGAGTGCAGAGTGTAGAGTATGTGTACAGTGTAGACTGTGTAGAGTGCAGAGTGAAGTTTGTGTGTGGTGTGTGTGGAGTGTAGACTGTAGAGTGCAGAAAGAAGGTTGTGTGTGTGGAGTGTAGACTGTAGAGTACAGAGTGAAGTTTGTGTGTGGTGTGTGTGGAGTGTAGACTGTGTAGAGTGCAGAGTGAAGTTTGTGCGTAGTGTGTAGATTGTAGACTGTAGAGAAGACAGTGAAGTGTGTGTGTTGTGTGTAGAGCGTACACTGTAGAGTGCACAGTGAAGTTTGTGTGTAGTGTGTGTAGAGTGTAGACCAGAGTGCACAGTGAAGTGTGTGTGTAGTGTTGTGGAGTGTAGACCATGTGTAGAGTGCAGAGTGTAGAGTGTGTGTACAGTGTAGACTGTGTAGAGTGCAGAGTGAAGCTTGTGTGTGGTGTGTAGACTGTGTAGAGTGCAGAGTGAAGCTTGTGTGTAGTGTGTGGAGTGTAGACAGACTGTAGAGTACAGAGTGTGGAGTGTGTGAAGTGGGTGTGGATTGTAGACTGTGTAGAGTGCAGAGGGAAGTTTGTGTGTAGTGTGTTTAGAGTGTAGAGTGTAGAGTAGTGTAGTGTGCATAATGTAGTAATTCTAAGGTGGTGTGTGGCGTGTGTAGTGTGTGTAGAGTGTAGAGTGTGTGTAGAGTATAGACTATGTCTAGAGTGTAGAGTGTATGTAGTGCATGCTGTGTAATGTGTGTAGCATAGGGTAAGGAGCCTAGTGTGCATAATGTAGTGTTCCTAAAGTGGTGGGTGTTGTGTGTAGTGTGTGTAGAGTGTAGAGTGTATGTAGAGTGTTCAGTGTACAGTATGTGTAGAGTGTATGTCGTGCATGCTGTGTAATGTGTGTAGCATAGGGTAAGTTGCCTAGTGTGCATAATGTAGTGTTCCTAAGGTGGTGCATGTCATGTGTAGTCTGTGTAGAGTGTGTGTAGAGTGTAGAGTGTATGTAGTGTGTGCTGTGTAATGTGTGTAGCATAGGGTAAGTAGTGTAGTGTGCATAATGTAGTATTCCTAAGGTGGTGTGTGTTGTGTGTTGTGGGTGTAGAGTGTAGAGTGTGTGTAGAGTATAGATTATGGTGTGTGTTGTGTGTTGTGGGTGTAGTACCTTATCCTATTAATGCTGAGTGCCACCCTAGATAGCAACATGAATCAATTGTACAAGTCATTGGTTTGACTCAGTCGGGGTTTGGCCCCAAGACCTCCCGAACAGCCCGCCAGCGCTCTTACAGATTCAGCCATCTCGTCTCTGGGAGTTGCTTATGACCTAATAAGGGCTTCATGAGTCCCTGGGTTGTTTTATACCGCTACATTGGGGCCGGAGCCGAGGCCTGGACAGTGTACAGATGACAGGTGAAAAAGCTGCATGCCTTCATGAGGCGACATCTGCGTTCCATCATGAGGCTAACCTGGAAGGATAAAGTGACAAATAAGGAAATACTCGAACAGACAGGGCTGCCCTCTATGGAAGATATTCTGATCAAAAAGAATCTCCGGTGGACTGGACACCCCATGAGGATGTCATCAGACAGGCTACCAAAGCAGATCCTCTACTCTCAACTGTCTTCTGGTTACAGAAAGAGAGGGTGCCCTCATCTCCAGTTCAAGGATACCATCAAGAGAAACCTGAAGCTGAGAGACATTAAGACCGACTCAAGGACATCACTCTCACAGCAGAGAGCTAAATGGAGAGCGACAGTCAAGTAATGAAAGCAGTCTTTGTCGCATCACGACCGACAGCATGATGACGACACTGGGGCCTTGACAGCCATCAGATTAGAACAGATTCACCCCATACTTACAATACAAGGGTGAAAACCAACCCATTAGAAAAAATGGCGAAAATTTCGACATGTTGGGGAAATTAACTGAGCTGATAAATTCGTAATTTAAGAATAAGAATATATTCTTCACATACATCTTCATATTTACCCTACGTACTTCTGCATTTTGATGAATATGAGATAAATGCATGTGGAGTTTGAGAGGTAATTTAAAAAGTGAAATCGCACAGTAGCGTATAGTATTGCTGCCACATCTTGTGTCTTATTTGTGGCATTCTCTCCCATTTCCCCAACTCTGTGCCAATATAAGTAATCATTTGATACTGGAACCAAAGATTCTACTTCCTGTTCCATACTAAAGCTATTTTCGCCCATATTTAGACTATGTTGTTGTTCATCCCTGTACTGTAACTACAGGGTGAATATGTTATCTAACATCAGATAAACAAATATACTGCTGTTAAAACAGAAAGCAGCTTTGGCAGAGTGTTCCCAGGCCTGGAATCAGACACCTGGCACACTGCAACAGCTCGGCTATTGACTCGTCTGGTCGCGCCTGTTGGGTCCTCACACAGTCAGCGAATAACGCACACCTGGCAGCCCAACAGGAATCGGCAGTGTCTCAGTGATTGATTAGGGACAGTGCACATGTGGTAAGTTTTATAGTGCCGCCTCAATGAAGCACCCTGCCACTGTCGCAATATCAAACCCGGATATTGAGCCAACCAGTTTTATTTAAATATGTCAGGGGCGTAGCTTCCATATGTGCAAGTACGCAGCTGCGTCCCACCTGAGATAACATTTTCTGAAAATCCCAAGCTAGGCCCCTGTATCAGTGTATGATTGATGGGTGGTTGCTTTACGCTGTGTTGGAGGCATAGGCCATATTCATGGCAAGAACTGTTTGTTTTTAATTCAAACCATCGCTTTTACATGTAAAAACATACCATCATGAATTTTAAAACTCACAATCATATAGTTTCTGGTTAAGGTAAAATAAAAATTCTAGATGAAAGTATTATCCATTGATGGAATTTGTTTAATAAGCTATATGATGAGGTGGTACAAACCAACTGCCTTCAAAACGGCTCAAATGTTTTCTTGTTTTACTTTAGTAAAAAGGTCTTTTATCAGTGTATGTATATACACATATGTATAATATATATCCATAATATATATATATAAATATATATATATACATATATATACACACACGTGTGTGTACATACATATACATACATATACAGTAAAACCTCTCTGACCGACTACCTCCACAGATCGACCACTCCCCTATATCGATCAGTTTATTTGGGTCCCAACAATACCATTGTAACCATGTTCTAACTCCCCAAACCGACCACCTCCCTAAATGGACCATTTAAAGTTGGTCCCAAGGTCGGTCGATTTAGAGAGGTTTTACTGTGTATGTGTATATTTACATCATATTGATAATATGGCTGGACAGGATGGCTAAATCGGTACAGTCACTGGTTGGTTGCAGTGTGTGACGTCATGGGCCTGAACCCCTGACCAAGTCAAATCAATTACTTTCAAATTTTATACTTTTTGTTTCCGAGCCTGGTGCTGAGCATGAATAGAATGGGGCAAGGACTGGTTGCCTCTGTATCAGGATAATGTGACCGGGTAGGATATTGGGTCATGGTGTTGGTAGCCCAGTATTCCAGTGGGGCAGCACTATAAAGTCAGCATGAGTATGCACTGTAACAAATCGGTATCCATCCCGTCTGGTCTTCGATTTGACCTCAATCTGACCTCAATACACCGGGATGGCCGAATGAGTTAGAGCGTCCGTCTCCTGTGTTGGTAGATCATGGGGTCATAGGTTCGAACCCTGGTCGAGTCAAACCAATGACTTAAAAATTGATACTTGTCACTTCCTAGCCAGGCGCTCGGCATTATTAGGACAGGGCAAGGACTGGTGTGCTCAGTGTCAGGATAATGTGACTGAGTGGGATACCAGGTCATGGTGCCGATGGCCTGGTTTCCCAGTGGGACAGCACTATAAAGTTGTTATGAGTGCGCACTGTCACAAGTCGGTACCCGTCCTGATATGACCTTAGATGTTGCTAGGACATAAAACAACACAAACAAACAAACCGGATGTGCTCTGACGACGGTGTCTTCCCCGTGATGTCATGTAGGTGCCGTGGCTGCCGTGACAGTGTGTCGGAGCGGGTTCGGCTACCCGCCCTTCTGCCCCCTGGCGGGCGGGCCGCGCAACGCGACGCGGTGCTGCCGGAAGCTGCTGGAGCCGGCGTGCTGCCACCAGAGGGCGTCCCTGGTGTGCATGCGACCTGGTGGGACGCGCAAACTGGCCGCCTTCAACGCTGGTAAGGAGCCCGACATGCCCTCTACTGACCTACTTTTGGAACAACTTCTATTTTGACGATATTTGACGTAAAATTACGCTGCAAAGTCCATTGGTTTTGAGTTTTCTGTTACGCCCTCTTCTGACCTACTTTTGGAACAACTTCCATTTTGTAATGGCTGACATTGGCGATGTTTAACGTAACATTACGCTAGTTTTAAGTTTTCTATTTTACTTCCATTTTTGAATGGCTGGCTTTGGCGATGTTTAACGTAACGTTATGCTGGTCTTAAGTTTTAAGTTTTCTATTTTACTTCCATTTTTGAATGGCTGGCTTTGGCGATGTTTAACGTAACGTTACGCTGGTCTTAAGTTTTCTATTTTACTTCTATTTTAAAATAAAAGAATTGAATTGAATTGAATTGAAATGGCTGGCTTTGGCGATGTTTAACGTAATGCTACGCTGGATTTAAGTTTTCTATTTTTAAATGGCTGGCTTTGACGATGTTTAACGTAACATTACGCTGGATTTAAGTTTTCTATTTTACTTCTATTTTTAAATGGCTGACTTTGGAGAAATTTGAGGTAAACATTAAAGTCACGTGACATTAAAGTTGCAGAGACCATGAGAGATTATATAACATACAGACCACGACGAGCCTGGCTGGCTGCTTCTGAGGCTGCTTCCGAGGCTGCTTCTGAGGCTGCTTGTGAGGCTGGTTCTCAGGTTGGTTCTGAGTCTGCTTCTGAGGCTGCTTCTGAGGCTGCTTCTCATGCTGCTTCTCAGGCTGCTTCTCAGGTTGCTTCTGAGCCTGCATCTCAGGCTGCTTCTCAGGTTGCTTCTGAGGCTGCTTCTGAGGCTGCTTCTGAGGCTGGTTGTGAGGCTGGTTCTCAGGCTGGTTCTCAGGCTGCTTCTCAGGCTGCCTCTCAGGCTGCTTCTCAGGCTGCTTCTCAGGCTGCTTCCATTGGTGGTGGTAATATCGCTTTACGTTCTTTATTTAGATCCCAAACCGGGCGTGTCGGCCATCTTCTGTCCGGGTCCCGGCGACCCTCCCTACTACGACATGTGCTGCTGGAGAAAGTACTCATCGTTCTGCTGCAGCCGCTACCTGTACGTAGTCACGTGGTACCCGTCATGCCCACAGATACCTTGGTTACGGAAATTAAAGTTGTAGTACATCATTATACAGTATATACTGGTCGTATTAGGTCATTATACAGTATATACTAGTCGTATTAGGTCATTATACAGTATATACTAGTCATAGTAGGTCATTATGCAGTATATACTAGTCATAGTATGTCATTATACAGTATATATTGGTTGTATTAGGTCATTATACATTATATACTAGTCACATTAGGTCATTATACAGGATATACTAGTTGTATTAGGTCTTTATACAGGATATACTAGTCGTATTAGGTCATTATACAGTATATACTAGTTGTATTATGTCATTATGCAGTATATACTGGTCATATTAGTTCATTATACAGTATATACGAGTCATATTAGATCTTTATACATTATATATATTAGTCTTATTAGGTCATAGTAGTCATAGTGGTGTAATAGTTAGCACACTAGCTCTGGAATAGCTAGATGTGTGGGTTTGAAATCTTTCCTATTTTCATCACCCCCCTCCCCCCAAAGATAGTACACCAGGCTAGGTAGCGAGACATGTAAATTTGTATGTTATTGGTTTGACTCAACCACGGTCCAAACACGGGGCTTTAAATCCCATGACCTCCCAAAATGGGAGGTGGCCACTCAACTCATTCGGCCGCCCCGTCTGGGTGTGTAGTAGAATGTTGATATGTGCTACATCGGTGGGAAGCGGGTGTCTGGAAAAGTAGTACTCTTTGTACCACCTTGAAAATGTTGACAACTTTGGACGACCCCTAAATGACCCAATTCTTGTTTGTTTCAGGACACCACAAATTTTTGGCGGAGTGTTCGGTGGCCTCGGGCTGGCCATCCTCGTTGGACTGCTGTTTTTCTACATCTTAAGATGCAGGAAATCAGGGGGGGCGTCGAAATCAATGGTGGCCTAGTGGAGACCTGCATGGTGCTTAATGCTACTCAGAAGACTGAGCGTGTCACCTGGCGGTAGGCCCCTGCACTACGGAATGTGGGTTATCCAATTTAGTACCGCACTATTGCAGTTCTAGTGCCGCCACTGCACGGTGATGGCGCTGCGGGTTGTTAAGTTGAGTCCTGCGCTAACCCAGTTCTAGTACCACCACTGCACGGTGGTGGGGCTGTGGGTTATCCAATTAAGTCCTTCCCTAACCCAGCTGTAGTACCCCCACTGCACGATGATGGCGCTGCAGGGGCCATATGCATGAAGCAGTCTTAGCGGTGTGTGGTGTTATACCTCTAACACAGGGTAGCTAACACCGGTTATCGGCGGCGTCGAGAACTATGTCAAGCCGTATGCATGGGCGCTTAAACGGTGAGTGTTAGTTAAACATGAATGTATTTATAGATTTGGGAAATCCCTCGATTTGACAATATGAATAACAGCGCCAATGAGGGGGGAGGGTTAATATCGCTTCGTTTTTAGGGTTAATTTGATTAAATTTCACTTATTGCGTATGTAATTCTGTTAAATATGACAGCATTTAATTGATTTGGGCGTAAGAAATTCCCGCCGATTCGGCGGCGATGGCGGCGGCCATTTTTACTTGACGTCGACGGTATGGATATCGACGTCGCTGCGGCGGAGGCGATTTGTTTACTTTACATTCGTCGATTCGAAAATATTAATATCGCCGCTGCTACGGCAGCAGCGTTAATATCACTTCGCATTTAGGGTTAAATTGATCAGATTTCACTTATTGCATATGTAATTCTGTTAAATATGATAGCATTGAGTAGATTTGGGTTCCATCATGACACTAACCTAACACTAACACCGCTGTAAACCTGCTATGAGCAGAGTTAGAATTTCCGGGTTTAAACGCTCGGTGTTAGCCCTAACACTGCTCCATGCATACCAACTTTTCGGCACTAAACCAGAAATCCCGCCATAAACGCGTTTTGTGTCGATAAAACCGCTCTATGCATATGGCCCCAGGTTGTTAAGTTGAGTCCTGCACTAACCCAGTTCTAGGACCACCACTGCACGTTGGTGGCACCTCAGTGTGTCCACAGGACATCTCAGTGGCGCCATCTGTGGAGAAGGCTGGGGGACCAGGCTGGACTACTACTAGTACCAGTACTCTGTGGGGAGATACAAGGGCTAACCTGGGCCTGCCTCAACCAACACCACCGGCTCCTGCATACAGGCCCAGGCTGGACTACTACTAGTACTACTAGTACTCTGTGGTGAGATACAAGGGCTAACCTGGGCCTGCCTCAACCAACACCACCGGCTCCGCATCCAACCTCGGCCGGTGGCGGACCGCGGAATGGTATCCATGGTGACCTGCCTGCTCCCGACTGTGGCTCCACCTACTGCAGTCTGTGAAAGCATGTGACCATTATTTGACTGCAGTGAAGGCGAATTGGTGCCGAACGAGCATTGTGTTCTTCTGCGACTCGATGCCGACCACCTTCTTGTCATCCATGGTGGATGTTGGACTGTGGATGCGGGACTGTGGATGCAAAACTATGGATGTGGGAATGTGGATGCGGAACTGTGGATGCGAGACAATGGGCACAGGACTGAATAGAGCACTGTGGATGTGGCGCTGCGGACTAAGGGTTGTTGATGTGGGACTAGGAATGTGGGACAGTGGATATGGTGTAGCAGGAAATTGCAAACCCTGTAAATCGCAAATCCCCACGTGTGATTTCCTAGGAAATCACATATCCCCCCTGGACATCGTAAACCCCCCCATGTTTGGCAGTCTTAAAGCAAGCATGTGTGCTTTGCGCAGGTTTGCTTTGCTTTTAAAATTCCCACAATGCACCATTGTAAAATTCTCCGATTAAGTATATATTGAGTATCGAGATGGCTAAATAAGAAACAGTACACCCTGTATAAAGTAGGGCTATGTAACGAAGGGAAGGATACAGACGAGTGTTGGGTCGGACACTTTTATTGAGCGTCTTGGCATAGCACAATAACAGGCATACCGGTAAAAGTTTGAAATCGTGTATGGAAGTGACAGCCCGGCTGAGCTTGCCGAGGCAAACGCCCGTTGGTGGCGCTAGTAGCAGGCAACCGACACAAATCCGGGCAAGTCAGCGATTGGACAATAATATATCGAAGTAACATAATGGCAAATAATAAATAATAAAGGATACTCCGCCTATTTATATCTGCATAATTAATTATACATTCCATAATGCTCACTCCGCGGGAGGGCAGCAGTGCCTCTTTAAGCAGAATCCCTCCGCCTTATCTCGCCCAGCCACACTGTATCTGTCATGTTAGGTAATCCCACGATGGCCAGGTGGCCAGAGCTGCTTGGGAGGGGGGGTGAGTCCTTAAAGCAGCCAATGCTGAACTATGTTAGGGAGAGATCATGCAGGAGAGCAGTGACTGGTGTGCATGAGTGTAATAGCCAATGAGAAGGTCTCTTACATCCACTGTTGTATGTATCTGAAAACAATATATAAGTGAATAAAACTAAGCAATCAGCCTCTTATCTATCTACACTTCTGCTATCTAATACAGATATGAAAAGGGGAAACTTTGAATCATACACCGTATGCAGGATATTACGCCTTATGCAGGATATTAGGGTAGTTTAGCCTTGTGAGCAGTACAGCTAATAAAATGAGTGAACATAATGAAAGTAACCATAACCTATGTGTACCGCCTAACAGGATCGGCCATCAATAGCATTTAAACGCCCGCATATATAGAATGCAGGGACCCGCAAATATGGGATCTCATACCGTGACGCTGGAATTACGAACTGGTCTATTGTAAATATTGTATTTATTTAAGCATGATTAAGCCACATTTATTTTTGTAGAAGGGGCATCCCTCACAAGATGGATTAATTGATTATTTTTAATTCCAATCAAAGATACTAGACCATATCATTAAGAAAAGCCAGTACAACTATCTGTATCATTATCCTACATGACACTGACATGACACTGATGTGAATAAAGACCAGGGGACCAGGCTACCATTTTCAGTGCATGTGTGGTCGGAATTATGAACTGGACTATTGCAAAGATGTTTTCATTAGGATTAATCCATCTTAATCCTCCTTGAATCTATTTTATCCTCACAGATCTGGTAGAAGTTCAAAATCAAATATATGCTTATAACTTATAGAAAAATTGTCAAATGTAAGCACAACATAAAAGAGTGCATATTATAACAGATTTAGTATGAAAAAAATATGACGCTGAGAACAATTGTTCCGCATGTGCTTACTGCGTGACAATGTAGATTGCAAGCACACAGTTTTTTAAAGTGAATATTATAAAAGATTTAGCATGAACAAAAAAATTTAACTGAGGATGCAGGATTGTAGATACGGATTGCGGATGCGGATTGTCGATGCAGAACTATAGATATGGGATTGTTGATGTGGAACTGTGGATGCGGAACTGTGGATGCAGGATTATTGATGTGGCACTGTGAATGTGGCATTGTGGATGCATAACTGTGGATGTGGGATTGTTGATGTGTGACTGTGAATATGGCACTGTGGACACAGAACTGTGGATCCGAAACTGTGGATGCGGGATAGCTGATGTGTGACTGTGAATGTGGAACTGTGGACACGGAACTGTGGATCCACAACTGTGGATGTGGGAATGTTAATGTGTGACTGTGAATGTGGCACTGTGGACACGGAACTGTGGATGTGGGAATTTTGATGTGTAACTGTGAATGTGGCACTGTGAATCTGGAACTGTGGATGTGGAACTATGGATGTCGGATTGTTGATGTGTGAATGTTGCACTGTGAATCCGGAACTGTGGATGTCGGATTGTTGATGTGTGACTGTGAATGTGGCACTGTGGACACAGAACTGTGGATGTGGGAATTTTGATATGTGACTGTGAATGTGGCAATGTGGACATGGAACTGTGGATGTGGAACTGTGGATGTGGGATTGTTGATGTGTGACTGTGAATGTGGCACCGTGGATGCGGAACTGTGGATGCGGGATTGCTGATGTGTGACTGTGAATGTGGCACTGTGGATGCGGAACTGTGGATGCGGGATTGCTGATGTGTGACTGTGAATGTGGCACTGTGGATGCGGAACTGTGGATGCGGGATTGCTGATGTGTGACTGTGAATGTGGCCCTGTGGATCCGGAACTGTGGATGCAGAAATGTGGATGCAGGATTGTTGATGTGTGACTCTGAATGTGGAACTATGGATCCGGAACTGTAGATGCAGAACTGTGGATGCAGGATTGTTGATGTGTGACTGTGAATATGGCACTGTGGACATCGACTGTGGATGCAGAACTCTGGATGTGGGATTGCTGATGTGTGACTGTGAATGTGGAACTATGGATCCGGAACTGTGGATGCGGAACTGTGGATGCAGGATTGTTGATGTGTGACTCTGAATGTGGAACTGTGGACACGGAACTGTTGATGTGGAACTGTGGATGCGGAACTGTGGATGCAGAACTATGGTTGCGGGATTGATGTGGGACTGTGAATGTGGCACTGTGGACACAGTACTGTGGATGCGGGATTGTGGATGCGGGATTGTGGATGTGGGACATTAGATTGATCGTTATATTCTACTTTAGTTTGAAGTAACTTATTTTAAAAGGCTAACTTTGGAGATATTCTAAGTGAAAACACGCCAAATTATTGTTGCCAAGCTTGTGTCTGATGCCATTACCAGGTGCTATTAAAGTGTCTTAGTATTATTGCATTCTATCCAGCAACAAATGATTAATCAGTAAGTGTGCCAATATCTATGTTTGACTTGTAAGATAAAATCGAGGTAAGTGTTGATATTTTCATCTGATTATGCAGCTTTAAATTGTCTGGTGTGAAATCGCCCTAGTGCTATGAGCACTGTGTAGTGCAAAGTGTGTCAAATAAGCAGTGTATCAGATACTAAATCCATTATCAGGCCTTTGTGCATATCTTTACCTATTAGTAGGTACTCCAAACATAGGACTGGTTGCCACTGATGCTGACTGGCCATTGGCAAAAATAAGAGACTTGCTCTCAGCACACTACCCCCTCTTTGAACGTTGTCTGCTGCGAGTGAGTGCATCAGAGCTAACAATAACTACTTTCACAGTAAAGTACAGATCACTAGCTTTAGTTTCTTATCCATTACCGCCGACTTCAGGTGGGAAAAATTTGAAAGATCGAGGTTTGAAAATTTTGGAACAATCATAAAACATGATTTCATGAAATATTTTTCGTCAAAAATATAATATTACATAGAAAAATTCTTTCTCTACAAATCTGTGTAGATTGTTAACTACCATTTAGCACTCACTCTCAGCAGTTTGGACTTACCATATAATGGGTATGCTAATTAGAGTAATCAAATGTTTGAGATTTTTTATGTGGATATAGCTTAAAGACAATGTAATCACATTATAGATATTTGCATTCTGATAATTTTGATACAAAAATCAAGTCAATATCTCAAATAGAACCAGAGATATCAATTTTCTAAAGATTTGATCATAGATAGTGAAAATAACATGATTTGCCATGTTTGATGTCAAATTGCTCAACAAATATTTATTTTCAAGGCCTGAACAAATTTGAGATTAGAATTTGTACTAGAAATAATAAGTTAAAAGAATAACGATGTGATTAAAATGTAATTTGCCTTCAGTAGGCAGCGTCAAACATCAGGATTTAAGCATTTGCAGAATCATGAAAAATGTGTGTGAAATTAAGGGCAAAAATTAAATATTAGAAAATTCATAACTCAGGGACTAATAGACCAATTTTCCAGTATTATATATATTTGTAATCAGATTGATGAGAGCTTTCCAACTGTACCATTTGCAAATTAACTTCATAAAAAGACAAATTCAGTTTGGAGTACCTACTATTAGTGCATTATATTGTAGTAGTCTGAACATGAGCTCTACCATCACGCGGTAGCAGTGGAGACTACGACGCCATCAGCGCAGTACCATTACACTGCGCTAGATGGCGGCACGGGTCACCACCGGTCAGACCCTAGCCGGGCTGACCTCTACTGCGTGTGGTTGACCCACCCCCCCACACACACCTATAGATTCGATGTGGGATCTGGCGAGTCAGGGGGCGGGTCAGACAACTACTGACGCTGTGAAGAGCAGATGGTTCAATAAACCAAGGGTGAAGCGTACACTTGATTGAATCTTGGTGTTCTTCCGTGTGAGCGAGAGAGTCGGAGGGCCGTGGGCCATTACAATATCAAGCCGTAACTAATGAGAATTTAGGGCTGGAAGTATCTTTATTATAATTAATAACGATATACTGATCCCGCATCATTATCTTAGCAAATATAAAAAAAATAGCACAATAACAATTAGAAACCTCCAGTAATTATACAGAAAAGAGTAAATCTAAAATATATTTACACAAAAATCTATTTATTTCTTTAGTTCCAATACATTGCAAACACAGTTTTTGGCATTGTAAAACAGAGGAATGTATATGACAGACAGATAAACTTATTAAGCGATATAACTATTTGTCTTGCTTGTATTGCAACACCCCCCCCCCTCACAAATCTTTACATAATTGCACACAGAAGAAAAAAAATTGTATCCAAGGATTCATTCACCCAATATCTCATGAATCCAAATTCTGTAGTAAGCCATACCATATGTAGACTGTATTATATGTAGATATGTACGTGGAGATTTCAGTTCAGTGTAACTATTTGTTACCAAATTGTATTGTATCCGCTGATTTTTCTAGTTAATCGGTAGATACATATGTAACACATTTACTCTATGTATTTAATTTTTACCTAACTACCACTGTGAACAGTTCACCTTCATTTGTTACCAAAAAGCTTCATTAACGAAGACCAGTGCACTGGCTTTGATAAAAGTATAGGATGAATAAAATTATATTAACTATGACAAAAATCGTAAAGTTGATCTTTTCTCTTACTTGTGGTACATTAGTTGATTAAGCAGGGAAATTTCAATCATGGACAATTGGTCTTCCTCATTCCACTGCTCCTTGCCTTATCCTAATAATGCTAAGCGCCAGGCTCGGTAGCGAGAAGCATAAATTAGTATGTCATTGGTTTGACTCGGCCAGAACGGGAGGCGGGCGCTCAACTCATCGTTCAAGAACACATATGTCTTAGCTGTTTGCCAGCTTTCTCGTAGATGTTGCAAATCACTGGTGTTTTCCACTCTCAGTAACAAAATCGAACCTATTAAAAAGAAAATGGTGGAAATTCCAGCCTTATTAACACACTGGCAGTTACGTCAGCGTCACTATCACGTGACCCATCCAGAATGGCCCAATTAGCCAAACAAAGCAGATGGGGCCGTTTTGCAAAGAAATCAATAAAACAATACTTCAATTGAATAGATCATTGTTATCATGTTCAAACTGGCAAAATAGTCCGACAAACTGAATTCCAGCTGGTGAGTTTTTGTGCCTGTACATGGTTTCCAAGGCATTGTGAAAAAGATACTTTTGACCCTTCTAAAACTAACAGTGGAAACTGTACACTCAACCGTGATGACTTCATTTGATGTAGGGCCTACATCTAGTACCAAGTTTTTGAAAGTGTTCGGGGATAATTACTTGAGTTGAACGAGGTGATATATCCGGGTCTGGTGAATTTCAATTCATCATCATCATCATGCTGTCGGTCGCAATGTGACAAAGACTGCTTTCATTACTTGACTGCCGCTCTCCATTTAGCTCTCTGCTGTGAGAGTGATGTCCATGAGTTGGTCTTAATGTCTCTCAGCTTCAGGTTTCTCTTGATGGTATCCTTGAACCGGAGATGAGGGCACCCTCTCTTTCTGTAACCAGAACATTTCATGAAAGCTGCCTGCAAAAGTGTTGAAGTGCTGCTGGCTTTTGGAAGTTACCAGCGGCACTCTCTCAGGGAGCAAATAGAGGTTTCACACCGGCAAGAACATGTCCAGACAGGCGCAAAACTATTTGTCCCTGCAGTGGCTGGTCGGGAGATGGTTGGAGTTCCATACATCAACCGCCCTTAATGCTGCCACAGTGACATGGTTTTCTGTTTAGGGTTTGTTCCCTTAGCATTCGGTTCTGTCAAGAACCTGTACCACAAGGCAGTGGTTTACAACTCTGCAGGGCTAATTTCAATTAGCATGTCTATAACAAAAAAGTAATTGAATTTTGTTTTACCATGGTGTCATTGGTTGGCATTGTTATTGGTTAGCACCCCCCAATGGCGTAATCGAAATAACAATGGCTATATGTATGGTTTTAATATAAAAATCAAGAGTAGGATAACAAACCCACAAAAATCACTTTTAATACAAAACATCACTGATTGAAGTTTGGGCACATCAGCGAAAATAGGCTTAACACAAATATGGTCATGATTTTCCTTTTTCAAGGACCTTCAAGGATTTTTAGACAAATTCCATGACTTTCCAGGCCTGGAATCCTGAATTATCAAATCCCATGGCTTTCCTGGTTTTCAAGGACCCGTTCAAACGCTGAATGAGTTGTTTTTCACACGTACTACAAGTACGGGGTGAATCTTTTATCTATTGCCAATGTTGCCCACATCAGTGCGGAACAGCGCCTTCCAAAATGGCGTCAGTTACCCGAACTAATCGATCAAACCATGACCCTAGTGTGCATTATTAGGTCCGGCCTTAAGTTACCATGACGACCACGATAGACCGCAGGCTGGTAACTACTGTAACCATGGTGATATCAGACGACGGCGGCGTTCCATGATATGATGACCCGAGCAGACGACAATGAGAAGTGATGACGTCAGTAGCGAGTTAGCGTGATGGGGAAGTTCTCCGTCACTAGATGGTCGTCATGAAACACAATCAGCAGGTTCACCTCGAATTCTGAAACATTCACCGAAAGTTGTTTATAATCCGACTAAGCCACCAGCGGGGTCCGTACACATGGGCTATTTCAAGGCTTTTTAAGGCTGTTTTTGATAGGAATTCGAATTCAAAACTATTTTCATTTGGATTATTAGGGGAAAAAACAACAATGGCGAATGGCGATTTCAGACTAATTTAGATCGGTGGGGATAGTTTAATAGAATTCAATGCTTTTCAAGACTAATTACCCAAAATAGGTTAAAGTTGCATCGTCCGATACTTTTGAGTTTCGATCATTTGCTGAGATAAATATATTAGGTTGATCATTATAATCTACATTACTTTTGTTTGGAGCAACTTTGATTTAAAATAACTAACTTCGGATATATTTGAATTGGAACCATGGAAAATTAATTTTGACGCGCTTGTCAAAACTCTGATCCCATAGACTTCAACAGTAACAGGTTCTACTAAAATGACATAGCAAGTCCTTCTATGTAGAAATAAATGCTTAATAAATGCACCAGTATCTAAGCTGGATATGCAGGTTCAAATTTAGATAAGTATTCTGCTTTCTAAAATGCTGTGCAATTTTTAAATTGGAGGGTCCGGTGAAGCATAATTTCGTCAAAATCTCACCACCTAGATTTGATCATGTAACTCCAACTTAGATACTGGTGTACTGGTTTAGAATATATTATGCGTTCATGTGACTAGGCAGTTTTAATGAGTCAATCAACAACGGTAACATGAGAGATGCATGGTTCTTTACGTGGCGTTACTTTCGTTGTTGCAATATATAAAAATATGCCTCACATAAAGTAACATCGGTAACGGCACAGTGGTTGTCATATTCTTTTTCTTGAAGATTTATACTGCCTATCATGGATAAGCCTGAATAGACTTGTTTTCACCATTAGACAGTTTGTCGATAGAAATCCCGAGCCTACACTTTTACCGACCCAAGGGATTTTTAACCTCCCACACCACATAGACATGGTATGAGAGCAACCGGCCTTTGATGACGATGTAAGTTATACACAGCGGTGGAAATCCAAATTGGCAGGTGTGGGGGCACAAGGAATCGAACCACTGACCTTCAGATTAGGAGTCCGACCTATAAAGAAAGTCAGACACTCTAACCACTCTGCCACAGAGAACACCACCAAAAACAGGACAATAACATCACTTTATTGTGCAGGGTTGGTTGTTGAAGTTTTACGTCCTGGCAACATCTAAGGTCATATCAGGACGGGTCCTGACTTGTGACAGTGGACACTCATGTTGACTTTATAGTGCTGCCTCACTGGGAAATCAAGCCACTGGCACCATGACTCGATACCCCACTCAGTCACATTATCCTGAGACTGTGCAAACCAGTCCTTGTCCTATCCTATTAATGCCGAGTGCCAGGCTAGGAAGTGACAAGTATCAATTATAAAGTCATCGGTTTGACTCGACCAGGGGTCGAACCCAGGTAACTTACCGACTTTGAAGTTGTTGGTCATGAGGGTGGGGCAGGTGAAGAGGCGTGGGAAGATCATGTAGATGGGGATGGTCATGCCCCTGCATACATCCCCCTCCGCAATCTGTATGTTCTGGATCTCAGTGTCTGCAGGCAGAGGAACGCAACAGTTAAAGCCGCATCATCTGAAAGCTTGTTATATTTAACGACGTCTCTAGAGCACATTGATTTTCATAATCGGCTCTTGGATGTCAAACATATGGTCATTCTGACAGATTTCTTTGGAGGAGACCCGCTGCCGCCACATAGGTTACTCTTTCCGATAAGCAGCAAGGGGTCTTTTATATGCACTTTCCCACAAACAGGACAGCACAATTGCAAGTTTTAGAGGATCTATTTTTTTCCCCTTTTTTTTTTTGGTAATGAATTTATTTACCCTGTTCATAAAGAATAAGTATAGTTAACACTTGGTTTCACTGCTGGGCAGCACTAGTCCAATTTGATTCAAATCTTTGAATTTAGTTTTTTTTAGTAATAATTATGATTTTCTTGCTTCAAAATTAGTTGAGCATCTACCGCCCATTTTTGTGGATAATTGGTCTTCCTCATTCCACTGCTCCTTGCCTTGTCCCATTAATACCAAGCGCCAGGCTAGGTAGCGACAAGTATAAAGTCATTAATTTGACGCAGGCAAGGTCTGAATCCCTTGACCTACTAAAACAGGAAGCGGGCGCTCAACTCATTTGGCCATTCTCGTCTATTAGGTATAAAGACACCGCATCACTGCTGGTGCCTGCCAGCTGCATGATTGATTGATTGATTTTTTAAATTAGATTTTTTTATTGATACAGTATATATTCTGCCCATTGCGTGTAAGCTCCCGCGAGGGTGCTTGTTTTCAACGCTGGAGGAATGTTAGGGTGTATGCCCAGGTTCCGGTTCCGGGTTGGTATCCGGGACGTCCATTGATTGGTGGTTGCTTTACACCATGTCGGCCGCATAGGCCATATTCATGGCGAGAACTGTTTTTTAACTAATTCAAACCATCGCTTTTACATGTAAAAGCATACAATCAATTATGTGTCAATAGACACTCATTAAATTAAAAAGATCACAATTATATATTTGTGGCCAAGGGAAATAAAATTCCTGACAACAAAATTTAAGGTTTTATTATAATTGACATAATTTATTTAGTAAACTATATGAGGTGGCACAAACCAGCAGCCCTCAAAAAGGCTCAAATGTTTTCTTGTTTTACTTTAGTAAAAATGACATGCATACTGTCTGCAGTGTAAAATTGTTTGCACTGGGCCAAGAAATCGACACAACTTAGTAAAAATATGTTTGAGTGTCAGCGGGGACCGACACCCAATATATTAAGCGGGAGGTTACCCTTGAGCAGACAAGCATGTGTATGTCACGAGAGGCCAATACGGCAGCAGCTAAGGACCACTTGGTCCCGCCGACCCCCCGTATGAGTCTGTGGTGGTTTTCCTACAGATGGTTCAATTTCTTGCAGTTTATTAATGTTTTCATCCCACATCCCACTCATGTTGCCATCTGCATGAAGCCGGTGGCAGAGTGCACAGCCTACTCACTGTCACGCGCGTATCCCTCCGCACAGCCGCAGGTTTCAACTCGCACGAGCTGCAGTTCGATGGACTTGAGTGGCGCCGCACTGTGTTCCACTTCCAGCTGGCCGCAGAAACCCCGGCAAACAGACAGAAGAGCAGACAGGGGAGCCGTCAGTAAGGTCTGCAGGGCATAGGCTTTACAGTTATAGAATGAAGTAAAATGTTGGAAATAGAGGATTAACACCACCAACCCACCCTCTGATGTCAGTGGAAGAACTAATGTAGGTAGCTTTTGTTTGTTTGTTTGTTGGCAACATCTAAGGTCATATCAGGACGGGTACCGACTTGTGACAGTACACACTCATGGTGACTTTATAGGCCGCTGGCACCATGACCCGATATCCCAATCAGTCACATTATCCTGACATTGAGCTAACCAGGCCTTGTCCTATCCTATTAATGCCAAGCACCAGGCTAGGAAGCGACAAGTATCAATTTAGTAAATCATTGGTTGACTCAACCGGGAACCGAACACCCGATCTCCCGAACGCGAGGTCTACACTCTACCGATTCGGCCACCGCGCCCGGTAAGAGCATAGGCTTTAAAGACAGTTATAGATTGAACTAAAATGTAGGAGACCCGCTGCTGCCACATAGGCTACTCTTTCTGATAAGCAGCAAGGGGTCTTTTATATGTACTTTCCCACAGACAAGACAGAACATACCACGGCCTTTGATGAACTAGTTGTCGACCACTGGTTGCCAATTGTGTCAATGTTTTGGCGTGCTTGGCAAAACTAATTTGACATGTTTGCACTTCAAATATCTCAAAAGCTTCCCATTTAAAATAAAAGTTACTTCAAACTAAAGTAAAGTAGATTATAATGAGCAATCTAATACATTTATATCAGAAGAATTGACAGAAACCCAAAACCATCAGGCTATCGGACTATGCAGCTTTAAACCAGTACCAGGATGGCAGACGACATTTGGCGAAACGCAGTAGACTCACCTCCCCAGTGAAAGGGCGCGTTACGCAGCAGTTGGACGTGTCCAGGTGACCTGTGACCTTGAACGGCGGGACCCTCTGCTTCTGTAAAAGGTCACGGTCACGGTGAGCAATACAGGTAGGTTGGTTGTTGGAGTTTTACGTCCTGGCAACATCTAAGGTCATATCAGGACGGGTACCGCCTTGTGACAGTGCACACTCATAGCGACTTTATAGGGATGCCCCACTGGGAGACCAGGCCATCAGCACCATGACCCAATATCCCACTCAGTCACATTACCCTGACACTGAGCCAACCAGTCCTTGCCCTATCCTATTAAAGGCCAAGTGTCTGGGTAGGAAGTGACAAGTATCAATTTTTAAGTCATTGGTTCGATTCGACCAAACAATCTGCCAAAACGCGAGATGGACGCTCAACTTCTTCAGCCATCCCGTCTGGTGAGCAATACAACAGTCATACACCGATTCTAATCTACTATGTTTCAGCAGGTGAAGGGGCAGTCACGTGACCAACACAGGGGTCTGTACACATGTGAAGATATAGAATTCAAGGCTATTTCAAGGCTTTTCAAGACTGTTTTTGATAGGAATTGATGACTATTTTTGTTTGAATTTAGCCAGAAATTGTCATTCCAAATGGCGATTTCAGACTAATTTAGATCAGTGGGGAGAGTTTAATGGAATTCAAGGCTTTTCAAGACTAATTACCCAAAATAGGTTGAATTCAAAGCGTTTCAAGGCCTTGAAATTGGGCAGATGAAGTTCAAGACTTCCAGGCCCGGTACGGACCCTGCCAACACAACTTTACTTAGTCAGAATTGTCGTGATCGACTATTCCTGGTTTGTATTTCTTGAAACAACATATTCTCTGGGAGTTACTTAAGGCCCAATCAAGACTGAGGGCCACTGTGGTCAAGCTGCGACTATTCGCGTCATTCAGTCCTAATAACCCTCCTCAGCTGACAGAGTGACGTAGGTCAGGGAAGACTTGCGGAGTTGGATGGGCTTTCGCTATTGTAAAATATTCTGATAATCAGCAGAGGGGGGAAAAGGAAATCCTCTATTATTATTCTGTGTGGCCGGCCAAGAGTGTGTGTATATGTATGTTATGCATATATATATGCATAACATATATATATATGGCTTGGCCCATGCTTGAGGGCAGGTAATTATAGCCATAGGGATGATTGGCAGGTCTGGGTGAGTGCACTCAGGGCCTGGCTCTCTGCTGAGGTAGGGGTCAATGCACACAGGGGTCAAGGTTGGTGGTGGCCACAGGTCAACCAGCTCTGGTGGTGGGCAGACCACTGGTGGTCATGGTAACCAGAAATGCTGAGTCCCTATTGGAGGAACTGGGAACGCTGCATCCCTATTGGTTGGAGTGAATGGCATGATCCTACACCAAGAATCCATGTACTATATATAATAAACCAGAGGGGCTTCGACTCTCTCTTACACTCTTACTTTTGTTTAAAGCTGCATAGTCCGATGAAATAACAAATATTCAAAACCAAACTAATTATCTAGATTTGATTTTACATATCTAACTTAGATACCATCGCACTTATTAAGCATTTGTTTCCGCATAGAAACCTGAACAGAACCTGTTACTGCATAAGTCTATGGTGTCAGAGTTTTGGCAAGCTTGCCAAAACTAATTTTCGATGCTTGCACTCAAAATATCTCAAAAGTTTACCATTTAAAATAAAAGTAACTTTGAACTAATGTAAAGTAGATACTAGTGATTGATCAAATATATTTATCTCAGAAAAAATAGAGACATTCTAAACCATCGGACTCTGCAACTTTAACTTTCTCTGTTTCTCTCCGTCTGTATTGTTTTTCACTTTAGCCTACCTACATAGCCACAGACTCGAACACCCACTCTTCACTATGAAATAGAATGGCTGGTGACATTACCTCCTTGATGTTGGTGAGTGAGTCGGGTGTGATGGTGAAGTTGACCGGTTTAGGGGGCGCCAAGTCCTCCTGGTCCTGAAAGCAGCAGTTGGTCAGAACAGACTGTAGGGGGCGCCACTTATAACTCTACGTCACCCGGGGCGTAATCGATTAATCAACTCGGGTCACCCGTAGCACTGTATAATGGGGCAGTGCACATCCTACATACTCGGGTTGAATAAACGAATACACCTGGAGGTGACAAAATGGTGGCTTACTCAAACAATCTGTCTTATATTTTTGTCTATAAACCGATTGAGTTGTACAGCTAATAGGATTTAAGTATGTTTTGATTGTAGATGCTGCAATCGGGTTATTAAAAAGAAAAAGCTTTGTACAGCACGTTGGACTTATTAGTTGGTGTTTGATCCTACAGGGGTACCAGCACAGATGGTGACCTCATCGCTCCTAGCAAACCCGAGCGATGAGTGGGTGTGACTGGGAAGTTGGCCGTTTAGGGGGCACGCACGTCCTCTGGTCCTGACTCCACTCGCGGTGTTCGATTTGAAATTCTGACGACTCGGGTGACCCGGGTCGTGTTAATCGATTACGGCCAGCAGGTCACCGCTTCAAGAGGTGACGAGACAGCACAGCAGCTGGTGTTCCGAACAAACTGTAGGGGGCGCCACGTATTTGCTCTTTACACTGTCACCCCTTCAAGAGGTGACTAGCCAGTGTCCTCAGACAGCTGTTGTTCCGAACAAACTGTAGGGGGCGCCACTTGTAGCTTTCTACCCCGGTGTAAAGATTTCAAATTCCCCCCATATTCAAGTTCCCCCCCGGGAATTTGAAAACGTTTTCAAATTCCCTCCCTCGTTTTACCACTTTCCCCCCCCCCCATTTTTGGGGAATTTTCTTTATTTTTGTAATTCTTTGGGAATTCTAGTTATTTTTCATGACAGATATTATAATATACAGAGAATAGCATAATGGAAATTATTACTAGTACAATAAAACATATTTAACCACAAATGACAAAGTCTCCAAGATGGTTAAGAAAAAAAAATTATAGGTCTGAAATTTAAAACGTTTTTTAAAGTTTTTTAAACAATTTTAAATTCCCGGAGGGGGAATTTGAAAATAGGGGAGGAATCTGAACACTGTTTATTAAGTTCCCCCCCCCCCCCAGGAATCTGGAAAACGTTTTTAATTTCCCCGGAGGGAAGTTAAAAACGTTTTCAGATTCCCGGGGGGGGAACTTGGGAAGGGGGGAAGTTGAAATCGTTACACCGGCATGGCTTTAAGGTTCTTTGTTGTTGTTTTACGTCCTAGCAACATCTAAGGTCATACCAGGACGGGGTATGGCTTTAAGAGAGGCAGCCCTTCTATATTCTAGAAAAACATAGACCCTTGCTTCTTTTTTATTATTTTTAATATATATGCCTAGATTTGATCATCTCTAAATTAGATACCGGTGTCATTAAGCATTTGTAGTTGCCTGTAAGTCAATTTAATAGTATCTGTCACTTACTGAAGCCTATGATCTCCAACATTCTGGCGTGCACACCAAAATTAATTTGGCATATTTTCATTTCAAATATCCCCAAATACAAATGTTTGTAATTTAATTAACGTCACACAGGTTAAATAAAACACAATCACAATCCTGCGGGTGGACATCCTTACGGAGCGTCCTACACTCATAGTATCAACGCCGTGACGTCACGCCGTGACGTCACGGCGTGACGTCACGCCGGGACACCCTTTGACAAGTAAGCCACGCTGAGAACACAGGCGTGCTGACTCTTCAGCTGCTCATTCCATTCTTTCGCTAAAATATTTTTGAGTCCAGTTAAAGGTGCATAGTCTGGTGAAAACCGTCATATTCTCAAAACCAAAACCATCATGTAAGTTTGATTAGACATATATAACCTAGATACTGATGCACTTATTAAACATTTGTCGCCACATTGAATGGAATACTGAGGCAATTTAATAGAACCTGTTATTGCAAGAAGGCTATGGTGTCAGAGTTTTGGTAAGCTTGCCAAAATTAATTTTGCATGGTTGCACTTCAAATATCTATTTAAAAAATAAAATAGCCATTTAAAATAGAAGCTACTTCAAGCTAAAGTAAGGTACATTATAACGATCAACCTAATGTATTCAGATCAGAAAATGTCAGAAACTCAAAACCAGCGCACTGTGCAACTTTAAATAACATCTTTTCCAGCACGGAGGTGCTGGTTTTCTGGCCGCTACAGTTATGGCGCATTTAAACTTTTTTTTTTTTTGTGTGTGCATTAGTTGTTTAAGCAGGGGAAATTTCAGTCATAGCGACGGTCTCTCATTCCCTGTGTCGATAGAATCCCCTACACTTTTACCGACCCAAGGATTTTTACCCCCACACCACATGACATGGTATGCGAGCAACCGGCCTTGATGACGCTGAAGTTATACACAACGGTGGAATCAAATTGGCAAGCGGGCACGGGGATCGAACCTGACCTCAGATTAGGAGTCTGACCTAGAAAATGTCAGACACTCTAACCACTCCGCCACAGAGAACACCACCATTTATGGCTGAGATGATGAGATGGTATGAACAACATGAGCAGTAGTAGGGAACGGTCAGGATTTACAGATATTATGGGGATCTTATATTGTGCATGTGGACTGAAGGATGATCTTTTGACTTTACAATATATTGTTGATTTGTTGAAGATACCTGTGCGTAGGATGTTTGTTTGTTGAGGGTTTTACATCCTGGTGACATCTAAGGTCATATCAGGATCGGTGCCGACTTGTGACAGGCGCACTCATGGTGACTTTATAGTACTGCCCTACTTGGAAACCAGGCTGCTGGAACCATGAACCAATTTCCCACTCAGTCACATTATCCTGATACTGAGCTCACCAGTCCTTGCCCTATCCTATTAATGTCGAGTGCCAGGCTTGGTAGTGACAAGTATCAATTTTGTAAGTCATTTGGTTGACTCAGTCGGGTTTCAAACTCCCGACCTGCCTGCACTCTACCAATTTGGCCACGCGTCCGGTCCTGTGTGGATCAAGGCTTATCTGTTAGGCCAAATAACATATTTTAAAGTTGGTGATCGTCCTTTTGATCACACAAATCAGGGTCAGGAGGGCGGTTTTTATTGATATTTTGTCTCACGTATGACATAGACGTAATACGTAACTATTATTAGCAAAGTTATGTTGGTCATGTTGCTGCCCCTTTAATGTGTTTCTTTGGATATTGGGTTAAACCATGAAATACCACAACATGGTGACTATGGTGCACATATTGTGGGCTTACAAAAGTTTAATTGCTGCTAGCCTGACACATTATTAATAGTTTTTAAAACAACAATTAATTTGGTTAAACATGGTGACTGTGTTGCACAGATTGTGTTGTGTGCTTACAAAAGTTGAATTGCTGCTAGCCTGACACATTATTAAAACTTTAAAAAAAAAAAAAATTTAAACATGGTGACTATGTTGCACAGATTGTGTACTTATAAAAGTTGAATTACTGCTAGCCTGACGCAGTAGAGGAGGTAGCTACCAAACTGAACAACCTCCTGCTAAAACTGGACAGCTGGTGTGAATCAAATAAAATAACCATCAATGCAAATAAATCTAAAACAGTACTCTTCTCACATACAGCAATCACAGGAAGAAACCTACAATGCCACACTAGGAAACCAAACACTGGAAAGTGTAAATCACTACAAATAAACTAGGCTAGAACTGGATAGCCAGCTAAACTACAATCTGTGTTTAACAAAATCATAACAAAAAGTAAATCACAAACTATGGCTATGTTGCTAAACTAAGAAACCCATATGACACAAGATATGTCAATAAAAATCTTCCAAAGGCATGGTACTTCCCCTACTTTGACTATGGGGATGTAATCTACATGGGTGCTAAAAAAGAGCTACTAAAAAAATTGCAGATACTACAAAATAGGGCCTTGAAAATATGCCTGAAAGTAGACAAACTACACCCCACTTATAGACCTACACAAAAGAACTAAAGTAAAGCTACTAGAAAACAGAAGGATAATCCACCTAAAAACATTAGCATATGGATATAGCCAAGACATTAAGCGTCTAACCCAACCACTAAGGGACACTAGAGCAAGCAAGGCACCACTACTAAGACAGACCAGAAGCCAGATCAAACGGTGAAAGAAAGACAAATCCCTGACCTAAAAACGTACAAAAAATATCTGTGCAAAATAAAAACTGGGAACCCCAACTGAACTGCACCACAAGGGGGCAGGTGATATGTCACGGCCCACCAACTGGACAGCCCAGGGTGGGATAACCGTAAATATAAAAGCCAGATAACATATCCAACAACAATATAAATCAAATCAATTTCAAACAAACATAACTCAACCACCTATTACGTACAAGCCTATGGACATGTAAATAAAATAGGCTAGTATAGAATTAAGTAGAAAAAAAACGGAAAACTCTTCCCATGAAAACCCCAAAACACTAACATAGAACCTTAAGAAAACAACTAACATAGTAATAAGAATAGAACAAAAATACAATGCCAAGAGGGCCCCAAAAAACTAACATAGACTACTAAACGTACCAACAGACTATCTATCTGCTACCGAAATGCAGACAATCAAATAACTTATCAGCAGCTACTGTTTGGTAAGACAACACCAACACTACAGCTGGCCAGCATTGAAAACAAGCCTGGGTACCCAGGCTTACATGCTATGGACAGAATAAATACAGCCTCAATAAAAAAAGAAATAAAAATTTAAAAAAATATTATTAATAGTTTTTAAAACCAAAATCAATTTGGTTAAACATGGTGACTGACTATGTTGCACATATTGTGTGATTACATACGTTGAATTGCTGCTAGCCTGACACATTATTAATAGTTTTTTAAACAAATTTCGTTTTTTAAACATGGTGACTATGTTGCACAGATTGTGTGCTTAGACAAGTTGAATTGCTGCTAGCCTGATGCATTATGAATAGTTTTAAGAAAAATAATTGTTTTAAAACATGGTGACTATGTTGCACAGATTGTGTTGTGCGCTTACAAAAGATGAATTGTTGTTAGCCCGATGCATTATTAATAGTTGTTGTTTTTTTAATTAATTAAAAAAATTCAGGTGCGGGCGATTTTTCAGGCACGGTCGGGGACGATCACCAATTTTCGTTATATTTGGCCTTATGTGCGGAGTCATTAGTACTCCGGATATGACTCTGGTGCTGCTGATTAGTACTATGCAGCCTCCCCGTGCACCCAGACTGCGCATGCGCGTGAGACGAGGAAATGGCTACCTTGTATTCGACGATGAACTCGAGCTGTTTCTGCAGGTCCTTACTGAGCAGGGACCGCTTCATCTCGGCACGCACCATGTACTGTGAGGGACAACAGAGAAGGCGCCCGCATAAACTGTCTGTTTGTGGGTGGGTTTTACATCCTAGCAACATCTGAGGTCATATCAGGAAGCAGGACGTGTAAATAGGAGTAGGCTAGTCTAGTAATAAGAGTAGAAAATATAAATACATATATGCCAAGAAAATCCCAAAAAACTAACATAAGCCGTGTTTACACGGGTGATTTAAAACATTTCATATGAAACCACTTGCCTAGATCGACAAACATTTGGCGTGTAAACGCGACTCTGAGGCGTTTTAGGGCTGAATCGCTTCATATGAAACGGTTCATCTATACCACCTCCCAAGGTGGTTTATTTGAAGCGATTCAGCTGGTTCCCGGGCGGCGATAGTATAAAATAGTAGTGCGTGCCGGCAACAGATGGAGCAGTAACTAATCGCTGGTGCCCGGCAGTGTTAGTGCCCGATTACGCCGAAATCTAGTGAATGCGATCATATTTAACAGAATTACAGACTCAAATAATAAAATTTAATTAAATTAACCTTAAATTCCAAGCGATATTAACGTAGCAGGTACATCTGCGCCGAATCGACGTGTTTAAACTAAACAAATAGCAGTGCTTCCCGACTACAGCCGCCTGCTGGTTCCCGGCGCCGACACACTTTCCAACTCCGCCGTGTAAACACGCTTCTAAAACGCTTCATATAAATCGCCTTGTCTAGAACGTTTCACAATTCCCCGTGTAAACACGGCTATAGGCTACTAACCATACCAACCAATTATCTATCTGCTACTGAAATGCAGGCAATCGAATAACTTATCAGCAGCTACTGTGTGGTAAGATAACACTACAACTGGCCAGCATTGAAAACAAGCCTGGGTAAACGGGCTTATATGCTATGGACAGTATAAATACAGCTTCAATAACAATTTTAAAAATATTTTAAAAAGGACGGATACCGACTTGTGTACATCGCATACGCAGTCACATTCGGGGTGGGGGGGGGGGGGGGGGGATCATCAGCAAACATTGAGAAATAAAGTCTGAAAGTCATGGGGGGGGGGGAGGGGGGGGGGGGGGGGGGGGGGGGGGGGGGGGGGGGGGGGACACCCAGGGGTATGGAGCAGGGCCCCTATAACGGGAGGGGGCTGTCCCATGCCCCACCCCAATCCGTAGCTCATGCAATTTAACCATTCTAATGGCCTTAAATGTTGTATTATCAGTAGGAAAATATACATTTTTGATTAATTTTGTACACGTGTATGCACGTCAAGCAGTTACCCCCTATATATAACACCAAATATTTGTTCACCGAATCTGCACGGATCACAAGAATTACCAATTTCATTATTAAAAACTCGGAAATCCGCGGGAAAAGATCACATCCCTGCACATTATCCTGATACTGAGCCAACTATTCCTTAGTATTAACGCGGAGTGCCAGGCTAGGTAGCGACAAGTATCAATTTATAAGTCATCGGTTTGACTCGACTGGGAACCGAACTCCCGATCTCCCGCACGCGAGGCCTGCGCTCTACCGATTCGGCCACCACGCCCTGTGGCCGATGGTTTTGAATGTCTGTCACTTGCTGGGATAAATATATTAGGTTGACCGTTATAATCTACCTTGTTTTAGTTTAAAGTATCTTTGATTTAAAATGACGAACGTAGCAGATATTTGAAGTGTAAACATGGAATATTCATTTTGGTATGCGTGTCAAAACATTACATTGATTGTCATTATCTACCATACTTTAGTTTGATGTAACTTGTATTCTAAATGGCTAACTTCTGAGATATTTGAAGTGCAAACATGTCAAATTAGTTTTGGCAGGCATGTCAAAAGTCTGACGCCATAGGTAACTAATCCCATTCCCAGCTACATTAATTTGGACTGAATTTACTTTAAATATCTCCAATGTTAACGGTTCCAAATAAAAGGTAATTTAAACTAAAGTAAAGTAAAATATAAAGATAAACCTCACATTTTGATTCATTTAAATAGGGTAGAAATTAACAACCGTCCGATTATGCAATGTTAATTAGGCGTCAAAATTAAGTCCACAAAATCTTGTATTCATTTTCTAAAGAGCAGTTTACTCAAGCTTGCAATCACTTTGTTCAAGGAGAGTTACCTAGATGTTGGTCTCTGGGAGGGCTCACCTAAACCACGTGTGACTTGACTAATAGGACACACCACAAGCTGGGGTTTGGTCTCTGGGAAGGGTCACCTGACCATGTACCCACATTCTAATGACTAATAGGAGACACCGCAAGGCGGGGTTACCAGGATGTTTTTTTCTGTGAAGATTCACCTGACCACATGTAACCACATTCTAAGTGACTAATAGGAGACATCGTAGGCGGGATAACCTGGATGTTGGTCTCTGTGACGGTTCACCTAAACTACGTAACCACATTCTAAGTGACTAATAGGAGACACCACAAGGCGGGGTTTGGTCTCTGGGAAGGGTCACCTGACCATGTAACCACATTCTAAGTGACTAATAGGAGACACCGCAAGGCGGGCGGGGTGTTCCGCGTCTCCTTTGAGGAAGGGTCACCTGACCATGTAACCACATTCTAAGTGACTAATAGGAGGACCCCGCAAGGCGGGGTTTGGTCTCTGGGAAGGGTCACCTGACCATGTAACCACATTCTAAGTGACTAATAGGAGACACCGCAAGGCGGGGTTTGGTCTCTGGGAAGGGTCACCTGACCATGTAACCACATTCTAAGTGACTAATAGGAGACACCGCAAGGCGGGGTTTGGTCTCTAGGAAGGGTCACCTGACCATGTAACCACATTCTAAGTGACTAATAGGAGACACCACAAGGCGGGGTTTGGTCTCTAGGAAGGGTCACCTGACCATGTAACCACATTCTAAGTGACTAATAGGAGACACCACAAGGCGGGGTTTGGTCTCTAGGAAGGGTCACCTGACCATGTAACCACATTCTAAGTGACTAATAGGAGACACCACAAGGCGGGGTTTGGTCTCTGGGAAGGGTCACCTGACCATGTAACCACATTCTAAGTGAATAATAGGAGACACCACAAGGCGGGGTTTGGTCTCTAGGAAGGTTCACCTGACCATGTAACCACATTCTAAGTGACTAATAGGAGACACCACAAGGCGGGGTTTGGTCTCTGGGAAGGGTCACCTGACCATGTAACCACATTCTAAGTGACTAATAGGAGACACCACAAGGCGGGGTTTGGTCTCTGGGAAGGGTCACCTGACCATGTAACCACATTCTAAGTGACTAATAGGAGACACCGCAAGGCGGGGTTTGGTCTCTAGGAAGGGTCACCTGACCATGTAACCACATTCTAAGTGAATAATAGGAGACACCGCAAGGCGGGGTTTGGTCTCTAGGAAGGGTCACCTGACCATGTAACCACATTCTAAGTGACTAATAGGAGACACCGCAAGGCGGGGTTTGGTCTCTAGGAAGGGTCACCTGACCATGTAACCACATTCTAAGTGACTAATAGGAGACACCGCAAGGCGGGGTTTGGTCTCTGGGAAGGGTCACCTGACCATGTAACCACATTCTAAGTGACTAATAGGAGACACCGCAAGGCGGGGTTTGGTCTCTGGGAAGGGTCACCTGACCATGTAACCACATTCTAAGTGACTAATAGGAGACACCGCAAGGCGGGGTTTGGTCTCTAGGAAGGGTCACCTGACCATGTAACCACATTCTAAGTGACTAATAGGAGACACCGCAAGGCGGGGTTACCTGGATGTTGACAAAGACGCCATGGTATGTCTCATACAGCTGCTTGTTGCTCTTCGGCTTCAGCGGAACCTCAAATGGAATTTCCGTCTTCCCGGCCGGCAGCCGGCCTGGCTTGGCCAGGTCCAGTGAATACGACAGCAGCTGCAGCGGCTGCAAGTGAAGAATATCTCAAAAGTTAGCCATTCAAAATATAAGGTACTTCAAACTAGAGTGAGGTAGATTATAACGATTAGCTTTATATTATATGTTTATTTCAGAAAATGACAGAAACTCAAAACCATCGGACTGTGCAACTTTAAGTGAAGAACACAAGGGTACGGTCACACTTCAGAGAAAATGACAGAAATTCAAAACCATCGGACTGTGCCACTCTAAGTGAAGAATACAAGGGTACGGTCACACTTCAGAGAATAGATCATAACTATATCAATACTGAAATCACAGTTAGTTACACTTTTTGCACACACAAAAGGAGTGAAGGAATTATAATTGATTAATTATTAAGTGAAGTATACAAGAGTACAGTGAGACTTCAGTGAATAGGTCACTAGGGTTTCAATATTAAGCTCCAGCTCATTGCCATATTGTGCTAGGATCAGAATGTCAATACACGGGGCGCGGTGGCCTAATCGGTAGAGCGCGGGCTTCGCTTGCGGAAGGTCGGGAGTCCGGTTCCCGGTCGAGTCAAACCAATGACTTTAAGATTGATAGTTGTCACTTCCTAGCCTGGCGCTCAGCATTAATAGGACAGGGCAAGGACTGGTTGGCTCAGTGTCAGGATAATGTGACTGAGTGGGATATTGGGTCATGGTGCAGGCGGCCGGATTTCGCAGTGGGGCAGCACTATAAAGTCACCATGAGTGCGCACTGTCACAAGTCGGTATGTGGGTCCACCTTGATTTGACCTTAGATGTTGCCAGGGCATGAAATTCCAACAACCAACCGACAATAATGTCAATATGTTGGGACATGCACAGGAGTATTTAATAAACGTAGTGTGCTAAATAACTACATTCCATCCATGTTGGTTGGTTGGAGTATTACGTCCTGGCAACATCTACAATCATATCAGGACGGATACCGACTTGTGACAGTGTGCAGTCATGGTGACTTTAAATTGCTGCCCCACTGGGAGACCATGCCACCAGCACCATGACCTGATATCCCACTCAGTCATGTTGTCCTGACACTGAGCCAACCAGTCCTTTCCCTATCCTAATAATGCCCAAGCGCCTGGCTAGGAAGTGACACGTATCAATTTTTAAGTCGTTGGTTTGACTTGACAAGGGTTCGAGCCCACTGGTTTGAATCCCACGATCTACCAAAACGAGAGCCGGACGCTCAACTCATTCGGCCATCCCGTCTGGTCGCGTTCCATATATGTATGTGATCAAAACAATTCCCAGGTCGACATTCAAAGTCGACATTCAAATCACGAGGAAAATAACAATTAAGTGTCGGGTAAAAAATGGACAGATTAAACTTTGCGATGAAACTCAGAAATGGGAATGGCTTAATTTAAACATTAAATCCATGCTTCAACTTTAACTTGGCTAAATCGGGAAAGAAACTTCATTAAATAACGATGTAACATTTTCTGCAAGTTACAACTGAACTTTGGCTTCCAATTTCTGAAAGAGCTAGGTACACTTAGGTAGGGTTTGGTAGATGGCGGATGGGGGAGGGGTTGGGGTAGGGATGAGGTTAGGGGTGACGGTTGGGGTGGGGGTAGGGTTGGGTAGATGGTGGATGGGGGAGGGGTTGAGGTAGGGATGAGGTTAGGGATGACGGTAGGGGTGGGGGTAGGGTTGGGTAGATGGCGGATGGGGGAGGGGTTGGGGATGGAATGAGGTTAGGGATGACGGTAGGGGTGGAGGTAGGGTTGGGTAGATGGTGTATGGGGGAGGGGTTGCGGTAGGGATGAGGTTAGGGATGACGGTAGGGGTGGGGGTAGGGTTGGGTAGATGGCGGATGGGGGAGGGGTTGAGGTAGGGATGAGGTTAGGGATGACGGTAGGGGTGGGGGTAGGGTTGGGTAGATGGCGGATGGGGAGGGTTGGGGTAGGGATGAGGTTAGGGATGACGGTAGGGGTGGGGGTAGGGTTGTTAGATGGCGGATGGGGGAGGGGTTGGGATAGGGATGAGGTTAGGGATGACGGTTGGGGTGGAGGTAGGGTTGGGTAGATGGCGGATGGGGGAGGAGTTGGGGTAGGGATGAGGTTAGGGATGACGGTAGGGGTGGGGGTAGGGTTGTTAGATGGCGGATGGGGGAGGGGTTGGGATAGGGATGAGGTTAGGGATGATGGTTGGGGTGGGGGTAGGGTTGGGTAGATGGCGGATGGGGGAGGAGTTGGGATAGGGATGAGGTTAGGGATGACGGTAGGGGTGGGGGTAGGGTTGGGTAGATGGCGGATGGGGGAGGGGTTGCGGTAGGGATGAGGTTAGGGATGACGGTAGGGGTGGAGGTAGGGTTGGGTAGATGGTGGATGGGGGAGGGGTTGGGGTAGGGATGAGGTTAGGGATGACGGTAGAGGTGGGGGTGGGATTTGGTAGCGGGGTTGTTGGACTTTTCTCCAACTAAATATTACCTCAAGACCAACCATGACACAGCTGATTAAAGCGACCCATCATGGATAAGTCTGAATAGACTTGTTTCACCATTAGACAGTTTGTCGATAGAAAGCCCGAACCTACGCTTTTACCAACCCAAGTGATGTTTAACCTCCCACACCACATAGACATGGTATGACTATGAGAGCAACTGGCCTTTGATGATGCTGTAAGTTATACACAGTGGTGGAAATTCAAATTGGCAGAGGTGGGGGCATCATATTTTCAAAACGAAAACACGCCCTAGCCTTGATCCTACATATCTAACTTAGATGCCGCTGCATTCATTCAACATGTATTGCAGTTTGGTGGTTCTGTGGTATGGTACTCTGTTCGAAAACAAGTAAACAAAGCCAATGTTTGTTTGTTGTTTTACATCCTAGTCTATGGTCATATCAGGGCGGGTACTGACTTGTGACAGTGCGCACTCATGGCCACATTATAGTGCTGCCCCACTGGGAGAACAGGCCACCAGGACCAGGACCTGATATCCCACTCAGTCACATTATCTTGACAGTGAGCCAACCAGTTCTTGCCCTATCCTAATAATGCTGAGCGCCTGGCTAGGAAGCAACAAGTATCAATTTTTACGTTGACAAGTATCAATTTTTAAGACATTGGTTTGACTCGACCAGGGTTTGAACCCACAAACCCATGGGTTCGAATCCCCGATCTCCCAAAACAGGACACGGATGCTCAACTCATTCGGCCATCCCGTCTGGTCCACAAAGCCAATGAAATTCCGCATTCCAGCGTTCACATCAACATTAATTATGTAAGTCTTTGCGCAAATATCTCCCAAGTCAACGTTGTTTAAGTTTAAATTGTTAACTTTGCATGCCTTAAATTAACGGGATGGCCGAATGAGTTAGAGCGTCTGCCTCCCGTGTTGGTAGATCATGGGTTCGAACCCTAGTTGGGTCAAACCAATGACTTAAAAATTTATACTTGTTTCCTAGCCAGGTGCTCGGCATGATTAGAATAGGGCAAGGAGCAGTGGAATGAGGAAGACCAATCGTCCGCAATTGAAATCTCCCCTGCTCAAAAACTAATGTACCAACAAAAAAAGAAGTAGATTATAACGATCAACCTGATATATTTATCTAAAATAATATAAATTGGCAGAAACTCAAAAGCATTTGATTATGCAACTTTAACTTCAATGTTTATGCAACTTTAACGACAATGTGCTATAACCTGGTGAGGTACAGACGGCAGGCTGTCCCGGGGGTGCAGGATAAAGTTGGGCACAGCCTGCACCCAGTCCAGCCAACTTACACTCGGCTCAGTGACCTACGACACAAAGCCAGTGTTTGTTTAACAAAAATAATTACAGTTGTTGATTAAAGCTGCATAGTCCGATCAAAAAATCAAATTTTCAAAAACCAAAGCAATTCCAAAAACCAAAACCAAACTGACCCGCCCAGCACAAAGAACATAAACATCGGTTATTGGGGGGCATACAGTGTAAACATATCTGAGTAAGAAATTGCATTTCAAACAGGTAAAATATAGTAGAGAAATGTATGCCAAAAGAGCATACAACTGTGTTAAAATCACAAACTGAAAAGTTGTGCTTGCAGAGCATTTGTCAGAGTACAGAGTCTCAGTGGCATATACCAGTACCCTTTAAGTGTTACAACCTACGACTGAAAAACCGGCTTTAATTTGTTTGTTTGTTGTTTTACGTCCTAGCAACATCTAAGGTCATATCAGGACGGGTACTGACTTGTGACAGTGGGCACTCATGACGACCTTTATAGTGCTGCCCCACTGAGAGACCAGGCCGCCAGCACCATGACCTGATATCCCACTGGCTAGGAAGCTACAAGCATCAACTTTTAAGTCATTGGTTTGACTCGACTAGGTTCGAACCCGTGAGTTCGAATCCCACGATCTACCAAAAAGGGAGACAGACGCTCAACTTATTCGGCCATCCCATCTGGTTTGATGATGGTGAAGATAATGATGATGATGAGGAGGAGGATAATTGTTATGATGGTGGCGATAATTATGATAATGATAATGTAAATTTAATAGAGTGCCATCACTAAAGGAGTGTGATGTACAATAAATACATTGTGCCGCACAATAAAACAAGGATATGACACAGTTAGAATTTGGGTATAATAGTTTAAACAAATTTCATTTACCGTAAAACACTACATTAAACGTGCTTGTCTTATGAGTAAATTTAAATTTGTCAAGAGCTGCTGCTTTTTTTAAACATTTTACAGATGCGTTGTCACAAGTGTGTTCAGGCGAGCGCGGGTGTAAACCTTTAGTAACGCAGGCCCCTTAGTAAGGGCAATTAATCAATGCGACTACGAGGCGCAGCGCCACCTACACAGCGGGCAGGGATTCAAATAAGGGGCAGGACATAAATTATTGAAGGTTCTTTGACGCAGTCAATAGGGAAACCGGGAGGGAATGGGGGAAGGGAGTGGGGATGGGGAGGGGAGGGAGAGGAGGGGAGGGGAGGAGGAGGAGGGGAGGGAGGGATGGGGAGGGAAGGGATGGGGCGGGAAGGGGATGAGATGGGGGAGGGGAGGGGAGGGGGAGGGAGGAAGGATGGGGAGGGAAGGGGATGAGATGAGGGAGGGGAGGGGGGAGGGGAGAGGGGAGAGGGGAGGGGAGAGGGGAGGGGAGAGGGGAGAGGAGGGAAGGGGATGAGATGAGATGAGGGGAGGGGAGGGGGTGAGGAGAGGAGAGGAGAGGAGGAGGGGAGAGTGGAGGAGGGAGAGGAGAGGAGAGGAGAGGAGAGGAGGGGAGAGGAGAGGAGAGGAGAGGAGAGGAGAGGAGAGGAGAGAGGAGGGGAGGGGGAGAGGAGAGGAGGGGATGGGAGGGGAAGAGGAGAGGAGAGGAGAGGATGGGAGGGGATGGGAGGGGATGGGAGGGGATGGGAGAGGGACGAGGAGAGGAGAGGAGAGGAGGGAGGAGAGGAGAGGAGAGGAGGGGAGAGGAGGAGGAGAGGAGAGGAGAGGAGAGGAGAGGAGAGGAGGAGGAGAGGAGAGGGGGAGAGGAGAGGAGAGGAGGGAGAGGAGAGGGGGGAGAGGAGAGGAGAGGGGGAGGGGAGAGGAGAGGAGGGGAGAAATGTATGCCAAAAGAGCATACAACTGTGTTAAAATCAGAAACTGAAAAGTTGTGCTTGCAGAGCATTTGTCAGAGTACAGAGTCTCAGTGGCATATACCAGTACCCTTTAAGTGTTACAACCTACGACTGAAAACCGGCTTTAATTTGTTTGTTTGTTGTTTTATGTCCTAGCAACATCTAAGGTCATATCAGGACGGGTACTGACTTGTGACAGTGGGCACTCATGACGACCTTTATAGTGCTGCCCCACTGAGAGACCGGGCCGCCAGCACCATGACCTGATATCCCACTGACTAGGAAGCTACGAGCATCAACTTTTAAGTCATTGGTTTGACTCGACTAGGTTCGAACCCGTGAGTTCGAATCCCATGATCTACCAAAAATGGAGACGGACGCTCAACTTATTCGGCCATCCCATCTGGTTTGATGATGGTGAAGATAATGATGATGATGAGGAGGAGGAGGAGGATAATGGTGATGATGGTGGTGATAATTATGATAATGATAATGTAAATTTAATAGAGTGCCATCACTAAAGGAGTGTGATGTACAATAAATACATTGTGCCGCACAATAAAACAAGGATATGACACAGTTAGAATTTGGGTATAATAGTTTAAATAAATTTCATTTACCGTAAAACACTACATTAAACATGCTTGTCTTATGAGTAAATTTAAATTTGTCAAGAGCTGCTGATTTTTTTAAACATTTTACAGATGCGTTGTCACAAGTGTGTTCAGGCGAGCGCGGGTGTAAACCTTTAGTAACGCAGGCCCCTTAGTAAGGGCAATTAATCAATGCGACTACGAGGCGCAGCGCCACCTACACAGCGGGCAGGGATTCAAATAAAGGGGCAGGACATAAATTATTGAAGGTTCTTTGACGCAGTCAATAGGGAAACCGGGAGGGAATGGGGGAAGGGAGTGGGGATGGGGAGAGGAGGTGGGGGGGAGGGGGAGGGGGGAGGGGGAGAGGAGGGGGAGAGGAGGGGAGGGGGAGAGGAGAGGATGGGAGAGTGGAGGAGAGGAGAGGAGAGGAGAGGATGGGAGGGGAGGGAAGGGGAGGGGAGAGGAGAGGAGAGGAGAGGAGAGGAGAGAGGAGGAGAGTGAGAGGAGAGGAGAGGAGAGGAGAGGAGAGGAGAGGAGAGGAGAGGAGAGGAAGGAGAGGAGAGGAGGGGAGAGGAGAGGAGAGGAGGAGGGGAGGGGAGGGAGGGAGGGAAGGAAGGGGAGGGAAGGCGAGGGGAGGGGGGGGGGGGAGGAGAGGAAATGTGAGGGGAGGGGAGGGGAGGGGAGGGGAGGGGAGGGGAAGGGAGGGGAGGGAGATTATATCTTACAAGAAAAAAGTTGAAAAAAGATTTGGGTAAATGCATGGTGTCGATGTGTAAATTTTCACCTTTTCACTTTCGCAAAAATTCATACAAGCATACTTTGGATACAAATTGGGGAATAGATTAAATACCTGTAGAATTGCTACCATACTTAACACATAGAGGCAACCATGGATAGTTGATTACTCCCCCCAAAAAAGAAAATTAATGATCACCATTGTAACATGGAAACCAACTATGTGGAACCCAGTTTCAGAGAATGACTCAGATATGATACTGCCTGGCTTGCTGCACAAAGATATAGTACTGCCTGGGTTGCTGCACAAAGATATAATACAGCCTGGATTGTTGCTCAAAGATATGGGACTGTCTGTGTTGTTTCACAAAGATATAATACCATCTGAATTGTTGTACAAAGGAATGCTATTGTATGAGTTGCTGTACAAAGATATGATACTGTCTGAGTTACTGCACAAAGATATAATACTGCTTGGATTGTTGTACAAAGATATGGTATTGTCTGTGTTGCTTCACAAAGATATAATACTGGCTGGATTGCTGTGCACAGATATGGTAGTGTTTGTGTTGCCACACAGCGATATAGTACTGCATAGGTTGCTGCACAAAGATATTAAACTGTCTGGATGGTTCTACAAATATCTGGTATTTTCTGTGTTGCTGCACAAAGATATTATACTGTCTGGATTGCTACACAGCAGAGAGCTAAATGGAGAGTGGCAGTCAAGTAATGAAAGCAGTCTTTGTCGCATTGCGACCGACAGCATGATGATGATGATGGATTGCTACACCAAGATATTATGCTGCCTGGATTGCTTTACAAAGATATGGTATTTTCTGTGTTGCTGCACAAAAGATAGTATACTGCCTGGATTGTTGTACAAAGATACATTGTCTGTGTTGCTGTACAAAGATATTATACTGCCTCGATTGTTGTACAAAGATAAATTGTCCGTGTTGATGCACAAAGATATAATACTGTCTGAGTTCCTGCTCAAAGATATATCACTGCCTGTGTTGCTTCTCAGGATTACTGGCCACCTAGCTTTTATGAGGCCTCAGCTGTGGCGCGTCTCACCAATGAATTGTCGATAATTGAAGAGCGATGCAGGAGGGAACCGAAAAGAAACGCGTTACTGATCACTGACTCCATTAGTGTTTACCCGACAAGCTGCACACTGAGTCACATATCACAGCTAGTCTCAGCATGCATGGAGTGTGCAATATGCCTGTGGCTTCATGGTCTCAGCCATATTGAGTTTTCGTCCAAAGCAGGGGTGAGGAACCTGGTTAGAATAGCAATATTAATATAATTAATGCCGCCGCCGAATCGGCGGATTTATTGCGAATGTAAACAAAACAAAAAGCACAAATCTATTCACTGCTACGATCTAATTCTGTTATTTAGAATCATGAATATTCACTTGGGGTTTGAAATAATGTTATTTATGAGAATAGCTTACTCAAAAAGTGAAATTTGGTCAAATTAAACTCAAAATCGAAGCAATATTAACGCTGACGCCGCATCTGCAGTATTATGCTGTACTTTCTATCCAACCATGATGGCCGACGAGGCACTGGTCACGTGGTGCTAATCGTTTGACGCCAACCCTCAATATCACCGGGCACCGGCGCATACAATTTTATTCATTTAAAAATTCGGCTAAAACCAACATAGTCAATTATTGGGAAACTCACAGAGTGCTTCGTGAGTATTGTGGTGGCTTGGCTGCTCAGGGGTCATTGTGGTGGTGAGAGAGAGTTGAGTTGTGGGGGCCAACTGGTCAGTAACAATTTTACCCCGTCCCCCCAAACACACACAAGGATCTAGACTCTGTATCAGTCGAACCCCATTGCCAAAGGGGAACTAGCTTTACTAAAATTTAACTTATATTGTTTACTAACATTTCACTCATATTTTAGTAGAAAATGTATACTAAATAGAAAATCATGTTGATCAAATACATAATTACATATGTAGTGGTCTACACTGACCTCTCAGGCAAGGAGCCGCATAGACAGGTAGGCGTGGGTAGTGTGGTGACATCAGGAGCCTAGGTGGTGTAATGGTTAGCACACTGGCCCGGAATGCAAACAAATGTGGGTTCGAGTCCCGCTGTAGGTGCAATATTTCCCATTTTCATCACCCCCATGACACATATAAGAAGGCAGGTAATATATTATTTACAGGGGATGCTCTATTGTTTTGCTGACATTTTTCCACTTTTTTCTTTCAAATTAGTTGGTATTCCGGTGATTGCCAAAATAGTGTTGCTTTTGGGAGCGGTTTTATTTGGGTGTTTTTTTTTCGCATTATAATTACACTATAATAATTTATTTTAAGAGCTACAAGTATTGTATCTGCATATTGGTAGCTCAATTCTAGGTCAAACTCTTGTTGATTTTAGACCATAATAAACGTGAATGAATGTAACATGATATGGCCGGAAGACCAGTGCCATGGTGTTGAAAAAATACCTTTATTCGCTGAATAAAATGATCATTTACCAAGAAAACAAACTGTTGGCGCGTCTCACCGGCAATGAGAAGGTTGCGGGTTCGATCCCTTTGCGGGATTCAGACATATTTTCTGGTGATTTGAGCTTGAAAATTTCTTTACACTAAAATGTATTTTATTCATCGAATAATATCTCCTCAGCACCAGTGCACTGGACTTCCTGCCGTACAGTACAATTCATTGATACTGTAGTAGTCTGCACTGACCTTTCCGGCAAGTAACCACATAGACAGGTAGGGTGGGTAGTGTGTTGATATCAGGGAGCCTAGGTGGTGTAATGGTTAGCACACTGGCATGGAATGCAAAGAGATGTGGGTTTGAGTCCCGCTCTAAGCACAATATTTCCCATTTTGCATCACCCCCATGACACTGGTTGCCGTGACCATGATCGTGTACAAGCTACGAGCTGTATAGTTGTTGAACATACCCTGCATTAGTGCATTGCCTGTATGTATGTAATTGTAAGCATTAAAAGACTTACAATTCCAGGGGGACGAGTGTAGTAGACTGCACTGACCTTTCAGGCAAGTAACCACTAAACGGGTAGGCGTGGGTAGCATGGTGACATCAGGGAGCTTAGGTGGTGTGATGGTTAGCACACTGGCCCGGAATGCATAGAGATGTGGGTTCGAGTCCCGCTCTAGGCACAATATTTCCCATTTTCATCACCCCACGACAATACATAAATGAAACTATCCGTTGTAATAGTAACTGCATGCAAATCCTGTTTCATACCAAAAGTACGAAATATCAGCTGTAGTAGTAACTGTGTACAATTCCAGTTCAATAAAAGTATCATGCATTCAGTAAATACGCATATGGTATTGCATGGTTCTAGAATTTTCATGAAACATTTTTTCCTTTTTTCCTTTTTTTCTAAAAAAAACAACAACATATACATATCTTCAAATACATATATATAGTAAATATGCAAATCATTGAATTTAATCACAAGTAATAGGCGATCGTCCATATATGGTCTGTCTACTCCAACCTCCCACATTCACAATATTGGTGTGGAGACAACACAAACCAGACGTGATTGCCGAATGAGTTGAGCGTCTGTCGCCCGCTTTGGTAGGTCATGGGATTCGAACACATGGGTTCAAACCCTGGTTGAGTCAAACCAATGACGTAACAATTTATACATGTCACTTCCTAGCCTGGCGCTCGGCATTATTAGGATAGGGCAAGGAATGGTTGGCTCAGTGTCAGGATAATGTGGGATATTGGGTCATGGTGCTGGTGGCCTGGTATCCCAGTGGGGCAGCACTATAACGTCGCCATGAATGCACAGTCACAAGTCGGTACCCATCCTGATATGATGTTAGATGTTGCCAGGACGTAAAACTCTAACAACCATCCACACAACGCAATGTAATAAAGATGTGATGAGTACCGTATATGTCCCAATCGAAGCATGCAACCCAATCGAAGATCACCCCCCATTTCAAGATTGAAAGCGCGCACAAATTTACGTTCATATTCAGACTGAATGCACATAAAATAAGACAATCCCACTTTATTTCAGAGGCATGACAAAAACAAATCCATGAAATTCTTTAACTTTGAATAGACGTGCATCCATGTGTCTGCACTCGCGCGGTGCGCGTTTATTGGGACATATACGGTATGTCTGAGGCCAAGCAGGAAGGTTTAAAGGTCAGTCAATAAAAGAACTCTCTAATGGGGCTGTCACACTACGACGTTTCTCTCCAACGCGCGTTGACGTGTGTCATTTTTTGCCGAAACGTCGGGAAACGTTAGGGGGTCATTATGCGAACGTCGGTACACGTCGATACACTATCCTGGACGTTGACAGTCGCCGGGGGACGTCGGCGAACGTAGCAGGTCGCTAGATGTTTTTAGCATGTCAAAAAAAAAACAACGACCGACAGCGCGCACAAATTTATGGGTAAGGACGTTACGAGGACGTTAGGCGGACGTCAAAACGTGCCCAAAGCGCGTGAGAAGAACGCTGGCAGGACGTTGCATAACGTCGATTGACGTTGATATTGTGTTGATATTGTTTTAAACGATTGGGTGCGTCCGGTCAGCGCGTCCGTAACGTTCGCTGGATGTGTGCCTAACGTGTAGCGGGCGCCCTGTCAGCGTTCGGGGAGCGTTTCTCGATACTTTGGACGTTAAGGGCCTTTAACGTTGGGGGGCATGCTGATAGCATTATGATAGCGTTCTGATAGCATTTTGTGAACGATTATGGAACGGTTAGCGAACGCGTCATCAGCTCACACAGCTTGAGTATATAAAGGCGCAACGTTGACGTAACGCTCTCCACATGCCCCGCGCACCCCCCCGTCGTTGTGACAACCTGCCAATTCCAAATTGTCTTTGTTTTGCTGAAACGTCGACACCCGTTGGCCACGCGCTAACAACACGCTACTCACACGCTGCGCCAACGTCCAATTTCCACATATTTCCCCTAAAAGTTTAACGTTTCTTGACACTTTAATTTTATTTTCAATGCTGACGGGCCGCCGGAAAAAGCGTTGTAGTGTGGACAGCCCCATAAGCAATCAGTTATTAAATCTACAGCGGCCTTATGTCCAACTGAAAACGGAAAAAGTGGTGGCATAATCACAGACAAACGAAAGAGATGACGGGCGTCAAATGAGTTCAGCGCCCACGTCCCGTATGGCAGGTCATGGGGTTTTAATCACGGCCGAGTCAAACCAATGACTGAAAAATGTATACTTGTCGCAACCTAGCCTGGTACTCTGCATTGGATATGTTGGTGAGGCAACATATGTAATTCTCGACACTCGGACAAAGCGCACGAAGGTGTAGATACGAGAAAACTGGTCACGTGACGTGAGGCCTGCCCGACGGTCACTTCTCACCCAGCCGTTGGTCGGGTAGCATTGATTTCATTGCTCTGTTCTCTATTTTTAGACAAGTTCCCCGCTGTTGGTATGCCGCCACGTAAACGCCTCGGGAGGCCGCCGCTCAAGCCTGGAATGCGAAGGGCGTCGTTACGCCGGGCCGCGCACACGTTGTTGGCTCAGGCGAGACTGACGCGGCCGGTTGGGTCGCCTTCACCTAACACGAGTGACATTTCAACAGGAGCGGAGGCTACTAGGAGCGACCTTGCGTCGGTGCTAATTCTGCAGAAGGAGGTGCTGAAAGTTACTCAGGACTTGGCCCTAAGGGTAAACTTGCTTGAAAATTGTGCACTGCCGGCGGCGGTGCCACGTGTGTCACCGGCGGCCTCTGTTAATCCGAATGTTTCTGTTTCTTCACCAGTCAGTGACTTGCAACAGCCGCGGTTGCCAGTCGGTGAGCGCCAGCCGGTGTTCGGTCACCACGAGCTACGTGACGGGCAGGTTGGAGCTGACTCCCTGAGGGCGTCACGGTACTATATGGCCGAGGTTCTGCAGCCGGTGGGTTCAACTGTCACGGCGACACGCCCCCCTCAGTCTGCTGAGGCAAGGGCCCATCAGGCGGCGGCGGCGATAGCGGACCTGCTGTTGGACCCAGGCACGGCTTTGAGGAAGCCCAAAGGTATTCAGTTGTTGCCGCATTTGCTCATAACGAGAGGAGAATCTTTCAAAGTAATTAGTCAGGGAGAGGCCTCCTGGCCTGAGTACTTTGAGGCTCTCAGGTCAATGGCCTCGTTGCCTGGTTTGCCACCTGCGTGGCCGAAGCACTTACTGAAGCATGAGCAGGAGCTGGCCCATATGGCCACATTGTGGGACTGGCCAGTGTGCAGGCACTGGTCTGAAAAAGTGTTCAAACTCATTAATGACGGGAGGTTGCTAGAAGGTTGGGAGGACTATAATGCGATAAAGGAACTTCAGAGGGAGGTGTGTACGGCAGCAGGGAGGTCCGCCCCTAGTCAGCATGTTCATCAGTTTCAGGGCTCGTTTTCGCAGACTAATGTGCAGTCTGGCGCGGCTGCGCCGGCTTCGTCGTATAATTCTCCAGCTGGTCCTATCAATGTGAGGGTGGAATACAATAAGGAGACGGATGGGAGGCCCTGTATCAATTGGAATTGGGGACGAGACTGCGGGTTTGCTGGGACGCATGGGGCCTCTCCGACAAAGATGCTTCATATTTGCGCGTATTGCGCGTATCGGTTAAAGAAAACTCACCAGCACAAGGAACAGGACTGTATAAAGCGGAGGATGTTCTATGACAGAAGGGCAGCCGAGAAGCCGGCTGCGTCTAGTGCTGGAGTGAGTGATTGTCCATTGTTGTTACATGATATGTGTGTAGGAGGGCTCTCGTCTGACCGGCGGGTGGGTAGCAGTTTGAATTATAATAGTGTTCCTGCTGTGTCTAGCAGTGAGGTAGTGGCGGGTGTCAGTAATTCAGTAAGTAGTGTTACACAGAATATTGTTGATGTGAGCCCCGTTGTACAACCAAAAGTATCAGTAATTGGCGCTGGGGTGCAGGGTATGAAGAGTTGTGCTGGTGTGTGTGCGGTGCCTGGTAGTGGTTACACGTTCCCGACAGCTAACCAGTCGGGAGCTTGCTTATCTGTTGTTTCAGGTCGTGATTCCGCTCTGGACGCCGGTACCTCTCTGCTCTCCTCCGCGTGTGATACTGCTTCCGGTGCTGCGGGTCTGTCTCCACGAGGTCCTGTTGACGGTGAAGTGGAAGTGGGATGCAGCGCGGGTGCCGGTGTAGTGCCGGTGCTGGATCTTGTACTGACGGTCCCTGTCAGTTCTGTTGCCCCGGTGGTAGTTGATCGCGTTGGCGGAGTGGACGATTCGTGTGAACGGGTGTATGACAAGTCGTGTGCGTCAGGAGATGAGGTCTGTGCAGTTCCGTTTGAGATAGAGTATGACTGTTTTAATACGAGCTCAGAGACGATCAATGTAGTGACTGGTTTGACGCAGCATAGAAGACGAGCCCCGCCGTCACCGGCGGAGTTCAGTGTAGTCCTTAATGAGTTTTGGCCATGGGCGGAGTTGGGTGCATTCGGGTCTGACACAACGTTCTTTAATTTGTATAACCTGGTGAGGTCTACCGCGTTGCCGAATTATTTGGCTGCCAGGGTTCCCCTTCCTTCGGGTTTGTTACTGTCGGCCTGGAGGAGTGAGTTAGTCGATTACCCTGACGTGCAGTTAGTGAATTTCCTTGCCTTCGGCTGGCCTATTGATTACACTAAGAACATGATTCCCACGTCTACCTTAAAAAATCATGCCTCCAATGCGGATACGGATATGAGTATCTCGGCGTTCATCGCGAAAGAACGTGAGTGTGGGGCCTTGATTGGTCCTTTTGAGATGCCCCCGTTTGAGCCGTGGGTCCAGGTGAGTCCTTTGATGACTCGGCCGAAAAAGGATTCGGAAGCGAGAAGGGTGATCTTGGATTTGAGTTTTCCCCTGGGGAAGAGCGTGAATGCGGGGATTCAGAAGGGATTTTATCAGGGCCAGCCGTTCTCGTTTGCACTTCCCTCGGTGTCGACTCTAACAGATAGGATGATCAAACTGGGTGCCGGGGCGTGGTTGTGGTCGGCCGATCTGTCGAGGGCGTATAGGCAGCTCAGGGTGTGTCCGCTCTCGGTTCCGTTATTAGGGATGAAGATTGGCGGGAAGTTTTTCTTTGATTTGGCTCCCCCCTTTGGCTGTCGGATGTCTGCGCTGGCGTGTGCCAGAACAACTAGAGCAGTGGTGTGGATGCTAAGAAAGAAGGGTTTTTTCGCCTTATGCTACATTGATGATTTTGTGGGGGTGGAGCAGTCCTTGGAACGGGCGAATGAAGCTTTTGCGTTGTTTAGGGCGTTGGCAGGAACTCTTGGGTTGGCCTTGGCGGAAAAGAAATGCTTTCCTCCAACGCAGGTCTTAGTGTGGCTTGGCTTCCGCATCGATACCATTACTATGACGGTGACTCTCCCGCAAGAAAAGTTAGATGAGGTACTAGAGGAGTGCAGGGCCTGGAAGGAGAAGACTTCTGCTTCTAAGAAACAGCTACAGAGCTTGGCGGGGAAGCTGCAGCATCTCACCAAATGTGTGAAGCCAGCCGCGAGGTTCATGAACAGGATGCTTTCAGCGCTGAGGGAGGCGCCGCCAGTAGGTCAGGCTGGGTTCTCGCCGTTGATACAGAAAGATTTGGATTGGTTTGTTCAGTTTACCTCCTCGCTGAATAGGGTGATTCTGTTACCTCCACTGCCGCCGCCCCTCTGGGTTATTGAGTGTGACTCGACGTTGTTGGCAGGGGGGGCGTTTTCTCAGACCACATGTTACTCAGCCTTGTACCCGGAGGCGGTCAGGTCCGCCCTTCCCATAATCACGCAGTTGGAGGCATTTAACTTAGTTCTGGCCTTGACAGTGCTGCTTCCAAAGAATCCACATGAGTTCACAGTAGAGATAACGACCGACAATCAGACGTCAAAGCAGGTGTTGTCGTCAGGATCAGGCCGCGATCCGTTCTTGTGCGCATGTGCTAGGCAATTGTGGCTGATCGCGGCTAGGAATAACTGTGAGCTGTCTATTAGGTTTAAACCAGGGTGTAAGATACCGTTTGCAGATGCGTTGAGCAGGGCTCCGTGTGATAAAAAACTGTATGTTGAAGTTCTAGCTGAGATCGAATCTCGGAAGTTGAGGCAGGTGTCTGTAGTTCCTAGTTTGTCGATCATTAATTTTGAAATCTGAGTGTACATCGTCATGACTAACGGTTCTTTTATTTTTTGCCTTTTTTACCATCAGGCTACGACTTGACTGAACACCGCCAGCTCATAGCGACATACAGTAACGCGCTCGCGCAGGGTACACGTAGGAACAAGCGTCTCCACGTCATTGATTATGTCAAGTTCTGCCTGAGTCATGGGGTCGAACCGGTGAAGCCGTCAGTGTATGACTTGTTAGCGTTTAGGTTGCATTTGTCTACTAAGCTGCGAGCCCCGGGGTCAGTGGAGAATTACTTTAGTTCGGTAAAGACATGTCTATCAGCCCACGCCGATCTGTCGCATATCTTTGATTCGTATCAGCTGTCATTGATGAAGAGAGCAACCCGTAGGTCTAGTTGTCACATAGTAAGTAGGGCTGTTCCCGTCTCGCCTGAAGATCTCTTAAGGGTAGTTGCCTTTCTGTCTTCCCTTTCTTCTGACACAGCAGTATTCAGAGCGGCTCTAGTTATCGGGTTTTTGACTTTAGTTAGACAGAGTAACCTTACCTCGAAGACTGAGTCGGAAGTTGGGCCTCATACGCTGATGTTTCTGGATGTAGTACAATGTCCGACCTCATTACTAGTGGCGTTCCGCTCAACTAAGACCCGTTCCCGGGCTGTGTCTCCCTTAGTATTTAGCCTTCCTGCCATTCCAGCTTCTCCGTGCTGCCCCGTACGGGCCTGGAGGGAGTACGCCAGTGCGCTAGACCCTCCTAGACATGCTCCAGCGTTCATCTTGCCGTCTGGTCTCTTCTTGACCTCGAGGACACTGTCTCGGGTGCTGAATATAGCAGCGTCTGCGTCACTTTCTACGCATCGGAAGTACTCTCTCCACGGCTTGAGACGCGGTGCGGCCCAGGCGTGTTTCTCGGCGAGCCTTCCAGTTGAGTGGATAAAGCAGGCGGGGTCCTGGTCCAGTGATGCGGTTAACCTGTATTTGCGGGAAGGTCCTATCGTGAAGGCACCCTCAGCACTTGCTAGTTTGTTGGGTTAAGTGCTGAGGGTGTGTATTGATTGTTGTGATGATTTGGTTTTCTGATTTGATTGTTTTCCTGTTATGTCATTTCTGCCTCTAATTATGTTCTATACTGTTACTGCACTGCATCGGAAGCCTGTTCTTCCAGTTCGTCAGGTTACACTACCTGCTGTACGTCACCATGTGACAGTTATCGGAGCCAGACTCCTGCTTGCCTACGAGGCGTATCGGATTGTGCAGTATGTTTACTTGATGTCATAATCAATAAATGATGATCATAATGTTTGTCTGTTGTCCTTTGTCTGAGTGTCGGGAATTATATGATATCTGACCAGCGTTAAAAACAAGCACCCTAGCAGGAGCTTATACGTTATGGGCAGAATAAATAATTGTCAATAAAAAAATTAAATTGTTAATTATTTGAAAGTTCTATCGTCCAGTGGTTTTGAGTTTCCGCTATCTCTATATAAATAAAGAAATCAGGTTGATCATTCCCAATCTACTTTACTTTGACATAATTTTATTTTAAAGGGTTAAAGTTGCATAGTTCGATGGTTTTGAGTTTGTCATTTTCTTAAATAAATATATTAAATTGATTGTTATAATCTACCTTACTTTAATTTAAAGTAACTTTTATTTTAAATGGCTAGCGTTTGAGCTATTTGAAGTGCAAACATGCCAAATTAATGTTGGCAAGCACGCTAAAACTCTGACACCATAGGTTTATGAAGTAACAGATTAGATTAAATTGACTCAGTATTTCCCTTCTATATGGCAACAAATGCTTAATAAGTGCACCAGTATCAAAGTTAGATATGTAGAAACAAATCTAGGTGAGTGTCTTGGTTTTGACAAGTTTATGTTTCATTGGACTATGCGGCTTTAACTTTGGAAACATTTGAAGTGAAATCATGTCAAATTAATGTTGGTGTGCATGTCGAAGTACTGGACATAATAGAATTGAACTACACAGCATTAGTTGGTGGTTGGTTGTTGGTGTTTTACGTCCTAGCAACATCTAAGGACATATCAGGACGGGTACCGACTTGTGACAGTGTGCACTCATGGCGACATGTGCTGCCCCATTGGGAGACCAGGCCACCAGCACCATGATCTGATATCCCACCCAGTCACATTATCCTAACACTGAGCCAACCAGTCATTGCCCTATCCTAATAATGCCAAGTGCCTGGCTAGGAAACGATAAGTATCAATTAAGTCCTTGGTTTGACTCTACCTGGAATCAAACTCCCGACCTTCCGCAGGGGAAGCCTGCGCTCTACCGATTGGGGCATCGCGCCCGGTATATATGGCATTAATTGTTGAATAAGTACACTAATATCTAAGTTGGATATGTAGGATCAAATGTAGGTAAATGTTTGTTTCAACAATTTTATGCTTTCATCGGACTGTGCAGCTTTAAACTGACTGTGGCCTTACATCCAAATGGGAATGGAAAACAACATAAGACAATCCCAAACAAAGGAAAGACATGACGGGATGGCCGAGTGAGTTGAGCGACTGCTTTCTATTTAGTAGGTCATGGGATTCGAACCCCAGCTGAATCGAACAAATGACATAACAATGTATATGGGTCACTCTCCTGAAAACTGGTCAACATGGGATGGGATTTTAAAGCATCAATAAAAAACGTCCGACTTATTTATTTCCTTATACTTATTATATTCATGTTCAGATTTGATGTAAGAAATAAGGGAACTAAAATAAACTGTGTGCAACTTTGGTTCTTTTAGTTATGAAGTGTTTTTGTACCAGAAAACCCCATTTTACAGTCAGCCATTTGTAACATGACATATGGGACATGGTTGGATCCTTACAAACATCTTGTATTGCATTGAAATATCAAACAAAACAGTTCCCAAAAAAAAAAAAATTATTTATTAACATGTATGCATGCTTAAATTTAAAAAGAAATTATTTGATGTCTTCAGAAATAATATTACAAATTTCCGTCACAGATGTAACCAGTTGTAAAATATTCCGATTTACGGCATTGGTGGGGGAATGCAAGTGTTCTATTACTGATCTAGTATATGTGACCAGGTGCATGAATGTGTATATGTAGGTGCTAGTGGTGCCAGATTGAGATGTAAATAGACATAGTGGAGCTGGCAGGGCTGTGTGTAAGGGGCACTCAGGGCCTACCCCCTCCCCCCTCTGCTAGGTAGGATCACCATACTCAGGCTCAAGGCTGGTGGTGGCCAGGGGAGCCACACAGCTTGGTGGTCGTGGTGCGAAGATCACTGGTAACCATGGGGACCAGGAATGCTGGATCCCTATTGGTAGAGCTAAGAATGCTTGTTTCCCATTGGGGGAAAATGGTGGGGGTGATACTCTACAATGAAGCCATGTACCATATAAATAATAAACCAGAGGGCTTGACTCTCTCTCTTCTTTCACACTTTATACTCTTCCTTTCTCTTTGTCTGTATTGATTTCACTATAGCATGCCTACACAACCACAGATTTGAGCTTTAGCCACTCTACACAGTGGTGTCTGGATGCTACACAAATATTGTACACTAATTATTCAGTGAATAAAGCATGGCTAGGAATTACTTTTTTTTATCAATATAAGCACTAGATATTTCTGTATATTATGCCATGATTAATATGCTTCTAAGTATGAAATGATTTAATTCTGCTTCGATTTTTATTAAGCAGACTGTGTGGTGTCCTAAACATGTGTTACATCTGAGCAACACATGTTAAACTGCCATAAGACATAGCTTAATCACGGACTACACCGTTATTTTTTATCTCATCAATTTATATTTTACATAAATGTAAAGGGAAAATTTCCAGCTTTCAATTGCAACCAAATTTTTTTTTTAATTCAGATATTAGATTTTAAGTCTCCTTGTGACACTTCTGGGCCCGTATGCATGAAGAATTATTTATCGCTCTTGGTGGTAAGGACCGAGTTCGGGGTAGCTATCGCCTTGGGTAAGAAATGGGTCACGGGGTATGCATGAAGCCAAAGCGGCGAGGAGGTAGCTATACTTGTGGTTATTTATAGATTTGGGAAATCCCTCTGCGTTTATAGCCATATATTAGGCTCAAATCTATTGAATGCGATCATATTTAACAGAATTACATACGCAATAAGTGAAATTTGATCAATTTAACCCTAAATCCGAAGCGTTATTAAGGCTACCGCCGCATTGGCGGCGATATTAATAGTTATATTTTCGAATCGACGAACGTACAGTAAACAAACCGCCGCCGCCGCCAGTAATGGCCCTGTCACACTACGACGTTTCTCACCGGCGACCCGTCAGCGTTGAAAATAAAATTAAAGCATCGAGTCTGTGTCTCTGTCTGTGTCTCTGTCTGTGTCTCTGTATGTGTATTTGTCTCTGTCTCTGTCTGTGTCTCTGTGTCTGTCTCTGTATGTGTCTCTGTATATGTTTCTGTCTGTGTCTCTGTTTGTGTCTCTGTCTCTGTGTCTGTCTGTGTCTCTGTGTCTCTGTTTGTGTCTCTGTCTGTGTCTCTGTCTGTGTCTGTCTCTGTATGTGTCTCTGTCTGTGTCTCTGTATGTGTCTCTGTCTGTGTATCTGTGTCTGTCTCTGTATGTGTCTCTGTCTGTGTCTCTGTCTGTGTCACTGTCTGTGTCTGCGTCTGTCTCTGTCTGTGTCTCTGTGTCTGTGTCTCTGTCTGTGTCTCCGTGTCTGTGTCTCTGTCTGTGTCTCTGTGTCTGTATCTGTCTCTGTCTCTGTCTGTGTCTCTGTCTGTGTCTGTCTCTGTATGTGTCTCTGTCTCTGTCTGTGTCTCTGTGTCTGTGTCTCTGTCTGTGTCTCTATGTCTGTCTCTGTATGTGTATCTGTCTGTGTCTCTGTCCATGTCTCTGTCTGTGTCTCTGTCTGTGTCTCTGTCTGTGTCTCTGTCTGTGTGTGTCTGTGCCTCTGTCTCTCTCTCTGAGACACAGAGACACACACACATAGACACACACACAGAGACACATAGACACACACAGATACACAGAGACATGCACACATACACAGAGACACAGAGAGAGACACAGACAAAGAGACACAGACAGAGACAGAGACAGAGACAGAGACACAGAGACACAGACAGAGACACAGACAGAGACACAGGGACACAGACAGAGACACAGACAGAGACACAGAGACACAGACAGAGACACAGACAGAGACAGACAGAGACACAGACAGAGACACAGACAGAGACACATACAGAGACACAGACAGAGACACAGACAGAGACACATACAGAGACAGACACAGAGACACAGACAGAGACACAGACAGAGACACAGACAGAGAGACACAGACAGAGACACATACAGAGACAGACACAGAGACACAGACAGAGACACAGACAGAGACAGACACAGAGACACAGACACAGAGACAGACAGAGACAGACAGAGAGGTTTCACCAAAAAAGGACACATGTCACTGCGTGTTGGAGAAAAACGTCGTAGTGTGACAGGGGTATTTGGAACGCGACGTCGAGGCGGCAGCGGCGGCGATTTGTTTACTTTACATTCATCGATTCTACAGTATTAATATCGCCGCCAATGCGGCGTGTAGCCTTAATAACGTTTCGAATTTAGGGTTTAAATTGATAAAATTTCACTTTATGCGTATGTAATTCTGTTAAATATGATCGCATTCAATAGAATTTGGCCGAGTTGGCTCTACCCTGGCCTTATACCTGCTACTGGGTAGGGGTAGCTTACCGGACTTTTACCCCCCTGGGGTAGCCTTATCCCGGACACATGCATAGCAACCTTTTGCTGCTACCCCGGAAATCCCAACTACCCCGAGAGGTAGAGCGCTACCCCTGCGTCATGCATACGGGCCCTGGCCAGTTTTCAGGAGAGTGACCCATATGTCATAACCCAGCCTCATGTTCGGTATTACTAGGATAGGAAACCCAATTGTCTGCGATTGAAATTACCTCTGCTTAATCGACAACTATAAAAAGTAAATAATTATATCTTAGCGAAGTTTGTTTGCACAATCGACAATTAAATACCACCCCGCACCCACGAGATAATTTGCTTGTTGTGCTCACATTCTGGTACACCACCACTGTGACCATGACAAGCGTTGTTGTGATTTTAGTAAAGTGGACGAGAAATGGTGTATTCCATCTAAAGAAAAAGCGTTTTGAATGTCATTCATCACTTAAAGTTGCATAGTCCGATGGTTTAGAGTTTCTGTCATATTTCTGAGATGATTGATTGTTATAATCTACCTTACTTTAATTTGAAGAAACTAATATTTTAAAGGGCTAACTTTTGAGATATTTGAAATGCAAACACGCAACATTAGTTTTGGCAAGCACGCCAAAACTCTGACACCATAGGCTTCTGCAGTAGCAGGTTCTATTAAATTGACTCACTATTCCCTTCTCTGTGGCAACAACTTTTAAACAGGGATGAAAGTGGTCTCCAGGAAAAAAAGCAAAAATGCGGATATTCTCCCATATGCTTATAAACACATGAAAGTTTGCTTTAACTGTACTGGAAGTGGCCTGCGTCCGAAAATTTTGTTTGGATTTACCGATTGTCTGGATTAACCGACTTTGGTTTAACAAACTTTTTTATATGATAAATGGTAGTATTTTCCCGGGCCGCTGAAAAAAGTTTGGATTAACCGATCGTTTGGTTTAACCGAGCTTGGTTTAATGGGGTTATACTGTATCAGTATATGCTGATAGTGCTGCGCCTTTTGAGGCATGTATTACTATTAGTAGTATACACTGATAGTGCTGCACCGTTTGAGGCACATATTAGTAGTATACACTGATAGTGCTGCACCGTTTGAGGCACGTATTAGTAGTATTCACTGATAGTGCTGTGCCATTTGAAGTAAGTATTAGTGGTATATATTGATAGTGCTGCATGGTTTGAGGCACGTATTAGGAGGAGTATTCACTGATAGTGCTGCGCCGTTTGAAGCACGTATTAGTAGTATACAATTATCAGGGTGCGGGATTGCAGGAGGGGCCTACAGGAAGAATCCCGGAAATCCGCGAAATCGCGGAGATCTTTCATCCCTGAATTTGTTTGTTTAACGACCCCCCAGCACAAAAAGTAAACATCGGTTATTGGGGAATCTGTGGGGCAACAAATGCATAATAAGGACAGCAATATCTAAGTTAGATATGTAGAATCAAATCTAGATAATTGTTTTGTTTTGAACATCTGATGCCTTATCGGACTATGCAGGCCACCTGGTGAGTGCTACGGGTACCACATGTTCTTTGTCACATTGCCAAACACCTAAATAATGAGTAAATAACTACTACAGGCCTGATTGATTGATTGATTGATTGATGATTTAATGCTGCATCGGCAGCAAGGGCCATATTCACAGTGAAGAGTTTGTGGTATCTATTCTGGCAGTCTTGTCAATCACATTCGCAAGCCTACATTGAAATTTACAAGAAACCCCAAAAGGGTCAGATCTGTGTTCGATGATAGCAAAATCCATCTCTAATGCAATTTTGAAGTGGTTTAAAGTTGCCTAGTCCGATGGTTTTCAGGTTCAGACATTTTCTGAGATAAATACATTAGATTGATCTTTATAATGTACGTTACTTTAACTTGAAGTAACTTTTATTTTAAGTGGCTAACTTTTGAGATATTTGAGGTGCAACCATGCCAAATTAATTTTGGCAAGCTTGCCAAAACTCTTGACACCATAGCATTCTGCAGTAAAATGATCTATTCAATTGCCTCACTATTCCCTTCTGTGTGGCGACAAATGCTTAATAAGTGCATCAGTATCTAAGCGAGATATGTAGAATAAAATTTAGATATTGTTTTGGTTTTGAAAATTTGATGATTTCATCGGACTATGCAGCTTTAAACCCATGTCAACTGATGGCAACATCAACTGCACAGAGGGGAACACGAAGTCAATTTAAAGTTGCATAATCCGATGGTTTTGAGTTTTGGTCATTTTTATGAGAGAAATATATTAAATTTATTGTTATAATCTACCTTATTTTAGTTTGAAATAACTTTTATTTTAAATGATTACATTTTGAGATATTTGAAAAACAAACATGCAAAATTAGTTTTGGCAAGCACGCCAAACTCTGACACCTTAGGCTTCAGCAATAACAGGTTCTATTAAATTGTCTCAGTGTTCCCTTCTATGTGGCAACAAATGCTTTATAAGTGCATCAATATCTAAGTTAGATACGTATAATTATTTTGGTTTTGAAAATGTGATACTTCATCAGACTATGCAGCTTTAATATAACCTGTTACTGCTGCAGAACTTTGACGCACTTGCCAACATTAATTTCCCAGGTTTGCACTTGAAATATCTTCAAAGTTAGCCATTTAAAATACAAGTTACTTCAAACTAAAGCAAGGTAGATTATAACGATCAACCTAATGTGTTTATCTACAAAAATTATAAAAATGGCCGACATGCAAAGTTATCGGACTGTGCAACTTTCAGTAGATTTGACCTTTCAACCTATAGACCTATTTCATATGACATCAGCATAGGTATCTAGGTCAGTGCATGCGCCTCTTGGCTGCAGGACGACAGACTGTCACACTGCAAACTCAATGGCCGTGAGCAATCTTCATACAGAAATAGTGAAATATCTCTAAAGCCACACCACCTAGAAACAAACCGCTTGGAACACATATATAAAACATATGCAACGAACAGATTATATTAAATTTATAAGGTTAGGGTTCTGCATTTCTATTAATTTTGAATAAAATAGACGTTTTGCACTGCGCGTACTGCAAACTCAGTGTGCACTCATTCTGCAGCCAAGGTGCGTGCACATAAACAATGTTTATAAACATTGACAGGGGTCTATTGTATTTATTTATCTTTTTTTTTTTAATGAGGCAGAAACTGAAAACTATTAGATTGTGCAACTTTAAGCCCGGCTGCAGCCAACTGCTGTTCCTCAATAATGGCGGTATGACATCAACTTGAGGGGAAGTAGGGGGTGCGCGCGCATGAGTCTCGCTGGAGGGGTTCAGACGCTGGCGTCTCTTCGCCCCCTGTCGGTATAATCAGTGCGCGCCATCTGGCGGAATATATCAGCAAGTTCCTAGAAGTGTCATCACGATGGGCGCTTAGGGTTGGAGGCGGTTCGCCACTGTTTGCTTCTTTGTTTTATGTACTAGCAACATCTAAGGTCAAATCAGGATGAGGTTGGTTGGCTGTTGGAGATTTACATCCTGGCAACATATAACGTCATATCAGGACGGGTACCGACTTGTGTGACAGTGCAAACTCATGGTGACTTTATAGTGCTGCATACTGCCAACGGATGCATAATGTACTCCTAACGTGCTTCGAACATATGCCTGCTGTATCTCCAGCGTACTTAACGAATACACCATACTTCTAGCAATCGAGTAACGTACGTAATGTTGGTCAGCGTACCATGAGTGTATGCAAGCATTTTGCAAATGTTTTTCAAACATTTTGCAAGAGACATGAATGCCCTCATACGCTAGAAATAGGTCAGAGATATGTTCTGCATACGTTGCGTACGTTGTGTGTACATTGTGTGTATGTTGTGTGTATGCCCATTTTTATCCCCCGCTGCTGAAAAGTTAGACGAATGCCGACATACTGGCAAATTTTCTAACGTTGAGCATGAGCTGACGCCGTATGTTGTAGTGTGACAGCCCCTTAACCAACGAAACTAACCATCGATGTCAAGGCAACCCATCATGTGGCTGACTTCCACAGCACCACCATCAATCAAAAAGTACCAATATATAATTTGTCATCACTCAACATATTCCAATTCCTTAGTTTAAAAAGAAAAGTGTGTAAATAACTGTTACTATCTAAAAGCCAGAAGAGAACCAGACGGGATGGCCGAATGGGTTAGAGCGTCCGTCTCCCGTGCTGGTAAATCGTGGGGTCGTGGTTCGAATCCTGGTCGAGTCAAACCAATGACTTAAAAATTGATACTTGTCGCTTCCTAGCCAGACGCTCGGCATTACTAGGATAGGGCAAGGAGCAGTGGAATGAGGAAGACCAGTCATCTGCGACTGAAATTTCCCCTGCTTAAACAACTAATGTACCAACAAAGAAACAAAAATGTCTTGGTGTTGACAAATGTGTTATTCTGAACACAAAGATCCGATTCACCAAGAAAAAGAGATTAACAATGTGAGCAACCAGTCGAACACAGCGTCTTGGTGGTTCTTGAAGGAGCCTCAGTGGTAAGATCTGTTGGTTGTTGGAGTTTTACATCCTGGCAACATCTAAGGTCATATCAGGATGGGTACCGACTTGTGGAAGTGCGAACTCATGGCAACTTTCTAGTGCTGCCCTACTGGAAGACCAGGCCACCAGCACCATGACTTGATATCCCACTCAGTCATAATATCCTGACACTGAGCCAACCAGTCCTTGCCCTATCCTAATAATGCCGAGCACCTGGCTAGGAAGCGACAAGTATCAATTTTTAAGTCATTGGTTTGACTCGACGAGGGTTCCAACCCATATTTTCAAATCCCACAATCTACCAAAATGGGAGACGGACGCTCAACTCATTCGGCCATCCCGTCTGGTCCAGTAGTAAGAAGCGTCTCACTTAATCAGGCCCTCAGCATTCATGGGTGGCCGACATCTGCGCACAAAAGCAGCCAACCAAATTAAAATTCTAATTGAAGAGTTCTAATTAAACAAAACCAATTCATTTTTAATCACAGGACGAGGGCTATGCATTCACAAAATTAGTAATTTCCTGTCTATGAGAACTTGGTGGACAATGGCTGAATGAGTTAAGCGCCCACTTCCCATGTGGTGTTTGAACCCTCGCAGAGTCAAACCAATGTCCTAAAGATGTATACTTGTCACTACCTAGCCTGCTACTTGGCATTACTAGGATAGCGAAAGGAGCAGTAGAATGAGTAAATGGGTCGTTTCATGGAAAATGGGGCCAAAGTGTGACATGAGGGTCAGAAATGAATATTGTGTATTTTCCTAGTAGCCAACTCTTGTTCATATTTATACTGGTAGCGTGAAGGAAAAGATAGTTGAGGTTACCATTTCGGCAGAAAAACCAGAACTAATTGAGTAGCCAGCCCCAAGTGCGAACTTGTTAATCAAAAAGTGTTGGATTTATTAATCAAAACAATTATTTAAGAAAATGTATTGCATGAAACAATTAATTGTTATGTTGTGATCCCCTAAGTATTGAAATGCACTGTAGAGAAATCTGTATAGGACGATTATTTTCTTCCCAATTTTGAGTTGTGGACGTAACAGAATAGAAGGGGACACCAACAATAATATGTGACTTCAATTTCAATTTTTTTCATACAGCTTAGTAGCAAAATTATATTACTAGTCATGGTACTCCAAAATATGCTTGCACATGCAAGGGTTTTCTTGTTGAAGCTATGGTATTCACAAAATAGCATATTCCCTGACAAAACAATCGGGAAACAAGCAGGGGACACGATAGTTACGTCCAAAACCATTTTAATCACCATGGAATATTAGATATAAAAAATATATATGTGCATGAAAAATGAACATTTATTTCCAGTAAGAGTCATTTTATTATTTTATTGACTAACAGGTTATATTCTATGCAAAATAAAGGTCTAGTAGGCTGTAGAAAAGTCCACATTGTCCATGTAACAAGTTCATGCCTTTAAGGTTAAAAGACCATATTTTTGGAATGAAAATGTTGGCTTTTTTTTTTATTAAATCACATTAGGCCTTAATTTTTTCATATCTATCTCTCCAAAGTGTAAGAATACCAATATAAAGAAAATACCTCCTCTAACCTTTCCATAATTGTTTTTGACGATTACATATTGGAAAGTACATTGGCCCCATTTATCATGAAACGACGCAGATATAAACTGCTTTGTACAAAGGAGTAGGAAAAAGGTACAAAGTAGCGAGGATACAGTGAAGTAGGAGGACAACAGTTGCAGGGGGGCGGGCGGAGAGTGTAGTCATAACACACGCAGGTGTTGTGTGGAGAGTGAAGGCTGACTACGACAGACTCCGTATGCGGAATGTGTGGGGAGAGTGAAGGCATACTACAACAGACTCCGTTCGTGGACTGGGTGAGGAGAGTGAAGACATACTACAACAGACTCTGTATGTGGACTGTGTGGGGAGAGTGAAGGCATACTACAACAGACTCCATGTGTGGACTGTGTGAGGAGAGTGAAGACATACTACAACAGACTCTGTATGCGGAATATGTGGGGAGAGTGAAGGCATACTACAACAGACTCCGTTCGTGGACTGGGTGGGGAGAGTGAAGACATACTACAACAGACTCTGGATGTGGACTGTGTGGGGAGAGTGAAGGCATACTACAACATACTTCAGATGTCGACTGTGTGGGGAGAGTGAAGGCCGACTACAACAGACTGGGTGTGGACTGTGTGGGGAGAGTGAAGGCATACTACAAGACTCCGGGTGTGGACTGTGGGTGGAGAGTAACTCCGGATGTGGAATGTGGTTGGAGAGTGGAGGCAGACTACCAAAACTCTAGATGTGGACTGTGTGTGGAGAGTGAAGGCTGACTACAACAGATTCCGGTGTGGAGTGTGGGTGGAGAGTGAAGGCCGACTACAACATACTCTGGGTGTGGAGTGTGTGGGGAGAGTAACTCTGGGTGTAGACTGTGGGTGGAGAGTAACTCCGGATGTGGACTGTGGGTGGAGAGTGAAGCCAGACAACCACAAACTCTAGATGTGGACTGTGTGTGGAGAGTGAAGGCCGACTACAACAGACTCCGGTGTGGACTGTGTGGGGAGAGTGAAGGCCGACTACAACAGACTCCGGTGTGGACTGTGTGGGGAGAGTGAAGGCCGACTACAACAGACTCCGGGTGTGAACTGTGTGGGGAGAGTGAAAGCATAGTACAACAGACTCCAGATGTGGACTGTGTGGGGAGAGTGAAGGCCGACTACAACAGACCCCGGATGTGGACTGTGAGGGGAGAGTAACTCCGGATGTTGACTGTGGTTGGAGAGTGGAATGCTGACTACAATAGACTCCGGGTGTGGACTGTGTGGGGAGAGTGAAGGCCGACTATGACACACTCCATATGTGGAATGTGTGGGGAGAGTGAAGGTCGACTACACACACTCCGGATGTGGACTGTGTGGGGAGAATAACTCTGGATGTGGAGTGTGGCTGGAAGGTGATGTGGAGAGTGAAGGCTGACTACAACAGACTCCAGGTGTGGACTGTGTGGGGAGAGTGAAGGCCGACTACCAGACCCGGGTGTGGACTGTGTGGGGAGAGTGAAGGCCGACTACCAGACCCGGGTGTGGACTGTGTGGGGAGAGTGAAGGCCGACTACAACAGACTCCGGGTGTGGACTGTGTGGGGAGAGTGAAGGCCGACTACAACAGACTGGGTGTGGACTGTGTGGGGAGAGTGAAGGCCGACTACCAGACCCGGGTGTGGACTGTGTGGGGAGAGTGAATGCTGACTACAACAGACCCCGGGTGTGGACTGTGTGGGGAGAGTGAAGGCCGACTTCCAGACACCTGGGTGTGGACTGTGTGGGGAGAGTGAAGGCCGACTACCAGACACCTGGGTGTGGACTGTGGTTGGAGAGTGAAGGCCGACTACAACAGACCCCGCGTGTGGACTGTGTGGGGAGAGTGAAGGCCGACTACCAGACACCTGGGTGTGGACTGTGGTTGGAGAGTGAAGGCCGACTACAACAGACCCCGGGTGTGGACTGTGTGGGGAGAGTGAAGGCCGACTACCAGACACCTGGGTGTGGACTGTGGTTGGAGAGTGAAGGCCGACTACCAGTTCCGGGTGGACAGCCTGTGTACTGTGGTGTATTGATTCGGCTAGGAACCAGCATCAGTCTTTAACGAGCCAGCCACCGTCTCCGTATAGACTACATCGCCATTCCAGCGGCACGGTGCATTATGGGATGCGTCAAAGCAAAACAAACCCACGAGAAGCACATGGCAAATGCTAATACACTGGGTGCAGTTATGAAATGTGCTAGGTTTAGCTCATCTTAGCTCTTGTTTGAAACATAGAACACTAACTAAAAAAATATATATAACAAATTAAGATATTAATCTTTTACCCAGCATTGCATTTACATCAATATAATCAGTACATCTTATGCCATGTGCATTTAGATTTAGACAAATCTGGACACTCAGACTAGTGTTAGAGCCATAGCCAGAGTCAGTTTTACTTATTTTATTCATGTTTTTATTCATATCCTATGGTTAATGAAATATGTAGAAATAGAAAATGAGTAGGGTTAATCAGATATTGGTTATATATTTCCATGTTTGTGCCGAATTGCTATATATTTTTATTAATTTAGAATAAAATCAAAGTTTTGCCCTATGCGTATCGGCAAACTCAATGGCTGTACGCACTTGCTTTTCTGCCAATGCCATTTTCAGCACATGCGCAGTCGGAACGGTGATCTAGTCTATTGGTTGGCACCCAATGTTCCACATGGACTGCCATATAGTGCGCCACAGACGGCGGGGCGGGGAAAGGGGCGGGGAGAAGGGCGGGGAGAAGCGCGGGGTGGGGAGAAGGGCGGGGCCGGGAGAAGGGCGGGGCTAGGAGTGGGGCTGAGCAGGGAGTAGGGCTGGGCTAGGAGTGGGGCTGGGAGACAGGCTGGGCTTGGAGCGGGGTTGGGCTGGGAGCGTGGCTGGGCTGGGAGTGGGGTTGGTCTGGGAGAGGGGTTGGGCTGGGAGCGGGGTTGGGCTGGGAGCGTGGCTGGGCTGGGAGTGGGGCTGGGCTGGGAGACGGGCTGGGCTGGGAGTGGGGCTGGGCTGGGAGTGGGGCTGGGAGCGGGATTGGGCAGAAGGCGGAGGCAGGCGGGGGTGCGGGGTGCGGGGCGGCGGGCGGCGGGCAGAGAACATCATTATGTGGGATGGTTGCTGATGCTGGTGCTGGTCGAGCAATGGACCAGACAATATTGGAGATAGGGATAGGACAGTGATGGGATAGGGATGGGACCGGGATAGGGAGTGGGGCTGGGTCTGGTTGATTGATTAATTGATTGATGGTTATTTCGCGCCATGTTGGCAGCCAAGGCCATATTGGCGGTGAAAAGTGAGATGGGGTGAGATGGGGTGGCCGAATGAGTTTGAGTGTCTATTTTCCGTGTGGTAGGTTGTACGATTCATTTAGGGAGGTGGTCGGTTTAGAGAGTTAGAATATCCGTACAGTGGTATTGTTGGCACCCAAATAAAGCGATCGATATAGCATAGGGGAGTGGTCGATTTGTGGAGGGGTCGGTATAGAGAGGTTTTACTGTACTTGTCGCGACCTAGTCTTGCACCCGGCAGACCGAGAATATGGAAATGGGCAATGGAATGCGGAAGACTATTTGTCCGTGATTGAAATTGTCTGTTTAATCAATGAATGTAATAAACAAACAACAAGTTTGTTCTTTCACTGGTTTTCCTAGAAACTAATAGATGGGAAAAGGACGGTACAATTTATGTCAAAGCAATGACATGTACACGTGTCGCTTCCTAGCCAGGCGCTCCACATAATTGGGATAAGGAAAAGACTGGTTGGCTCAGTGTCAGGATAATGTGACTGAGGGGGATATCAGGTCATGGTGCTGGTGGCATGGTATCCCAATGGGGCAGCACTATGAAGTCACCATGAGTTGGAACTATCACAAGTCGGTACCCTTCCTGATATGACCTTAGATTTGGTTTTTAAGTTTTCCGTCCTGGCAACATCTAAGGTCATATCAGGATGGGTACCGACTGGTGACGATGCGCACTCATGGCGACTTTATGGTGCTTCACGCTGGCAAATCAAACGGCCAGCACCATGACCTGATATCCCACTCAATCACATTATCCTGACACTGAGCCAACCAGTCCTTGATCTATCCTAATAATCCGAGCACCTGGCTAGGAAGCGAGAAGCATCAATTTTTAAGTCATTGGTTTGACTCGACCAGGGTTCGAATGCACAAACCCATGGGTTCGGATCCCACGATCTCCTGAAACAGGAGACAGATGCTCAACTCGTCTGGTCTATTACCTTAGATGTTGCCATGACATGAAACTCCAACAACCAACCAATCAACCCACATTACACAGCTCGGTGACAAAGGGTCGCGCCCTGAATGAGGACCCAGACACCACGTGACCCGACAGTTAAAGAGCAGCAGCGTCTGTTCTCCCGGACCGATGTGTCACAATGCATCAGAGCAGCAGCCGAGCACTCCGCAACCAAATACCGACGGAAGGCTGCCTCTGGATCTAGTTGTCGGTGTCGTCTCCAACGTCTATTTTTGTGTGTACATTAGTTGTTTAAGCAGGGGAAATTTCAATCGCAGATGATTGATCTTCCTCATTCCACTGCTCCTTGCCCTATCCTAATGATGCCGAGCGCCTGGCTAGGAAGTGACACGTATCAATTATTAAGTTATTGGTTTGACTCGACCAGAGTTCGAACCCATGATCTACCAACACGATCTATCCAGCCTTCTCTCAAATGCTTCTACCGTTGGTGCTTCAACCACTTGGTCTGGAAGACTATTCCATGGATCTGTCACTCGAAAGAAAAATGAGTGTTTCCTGACATCTAGTTGGGGCCTCTCCTTGAAGATCGTGTACCGCTTTATCTAGGTAAAGTGTGCCTGCAGACTATTGACCTTTGTTGACCCATAGATGTTATTGTTTCTCTACCAGATGGGGTGGCCGAATGAGTTGAGCGTCTCCTGTATTGGGAGATCAGGGGATCCGAACCCATGAGTTTGTGGGTTCGAACCCTGGTCGAGTCAAACCAATGACTTAAAAATGTACACGTCTTGCTTCCTAGTCACAAGTCGGTATCCATCCTGATATGACCTTAGGTGTTGTTAGGACGTAAACCAACAACAAACAAACAAATACTATTTCTCTTTTTTCGAGTTTGTGTTTGTTGGTTATTTTTTTAACTAAAGATTGCTCATAATTATCTCTGACCACTGATGTATTTTATCAGGAGCCAACTGCACACTGGAACAAGCCATGGCTGCCCAGTAACAGATAAGGATGTCAGTTCATTCTGAAAGCGGGCCTCTACGAATTAGACAATTCGAATGGACAGTTGTAACTAGGGCAGCCTGAAACTGGTTTATAGAAAGAACATCTGCCTCAAAAATACACAAACCTCAATACTAGAGTATATTTGTTGTAATAGTACAGTATCTGCTGTGGCAGTATCTTCTGTGACCAGTCAGTGTGACAGTATATTTGTTTGAATAATATCTGCTTTGACAGAATCCACTGACAGTATCAGCATGACAGTATATTCGCTGTGACAGTATCCGCTGTGACAATATCCATTGTGACAGTATCCATTGTGACATTATTAGAAATTGTTAGTATTTTTAGAGATAGTACTCCTTACGACATTATCTGTTGTGACAGTATACCCACTGAAACACCCACAGTGACAGTATCCGCTGTGGCAGTCTCTGCTGTGACAGTATCTGCTGTGATGGTATATCTGCTGTAACCTGGGATGGCCGAATGAGTTTCGCGTCCGTCTCCTGTTTTGGGGAGATTTGAGGATCCGAACCCATGGGATTGTGGGTTCGAACCCTGGTCGAATCAAACCAATGACTTAAAAATTCATACGTGTCGCTTCCTAGCCAGGTGCTCGGCATTATTAGGATAGGGCAAGGACTGGTTGGCTCAGTGTCAGGATAATATGACTGAGTGGGATATCAGGTATTGGTGCTGGTGGCCTGGTCTCCCAGTGGGGCAGGACTAAAGTCACCATCAGTGCGCACTGTCACAAGTCGGTGCCCGTCCTGATATAACCTTAGATGTTGCTAGGACGCAAAACAACAAACAAACAAATGCTGTAACCGTATGAGCTGTGAGTGTGACTACATCAGCTGTGACAATATATTCACTGTGACAGTACCTGCTGTGACAGCATCTGCTGTGCGAGTACTTGCTGTAACAGTATCAGCTGTGACAATATCAGTTGTCACCAGATCAGCTGTGACCATATATCACTGTAACCGTATCTGTTGTGACCATATCAGCTGTGACAATATATCGCTGTGACAGTGTACCTACTGTAACAATATCAGCTGTGACCATATCAGCTGTGACCATATATCGCTGCAACCGTATCTGCTGTGACCATATCAGCTGTGACAATATATCGCCGTGACAGTATACCTACTGTAACAGTATCAGCTGTACCATATTAGCTGTGACCATATCAGCTGTGGCCATATATCGCTGTGACAGTGTCGGCTGTGACAGTGTTCACGGCGACCCACTGTGACATATATGATGCATAATTCACTGCTACTGTCCCATAGACGCCCCCTGGTGGATGTTTTATGCACTGCCTTACCGCAGTGATATGGCATGGAATAGGTCTCCAAGCCGACAGGGGACAAGAAGTAGATATTTTTAATGCCGGCCTTGGTTGGTTGTTGGAGTTTTACGTCCTGGCAACATCTAAGGTCATATCAGGACGGTTTAATGGCTGCAAGATCGCCGAAGAACTAACCATTCATCAAGCAACGCCATAGCATTATCAACAACAGAAAAGCACTAGGTTGGTTGTTTTACGTCCTGACAACATCTTAGGTTGGTGGTTGTTGGAGTTATACGTCCTGGCAACATCTAAGGTCATATCAGGACAGCTACCGATTTATGACAGTGCACATTCATGGCGACTTTATAGCATTGCCCCATTGGGAGACCAGGCTGCCAGCACCATGTCTTGCTCTTGCACTCAGTCACATTATCCTGACACTGAGCCAACTGATCCTTGCCGTATCGTAATAATGCTGAGCGCCTGGCTAGGAAACGACAAGTAACAATTTTTTATAAGACATTGGTTTTACTCGACCAGGGTTCGAACCAGTGTGTTGGAATCCCACGATCTACCTATACGGGACATGAACGCTCAACTCATTCGGCCATCCTGTCTTTTTGCCAACATCTCAGGTCATATCAGGATTGTAAAGAGTCTGTGGGAAGCGTGGTTCGCCATAGGCTGGTCAGCGACGTGATCACTGGATCGTGTCCTAGAGGGGTCGGCCATAATGCACCACGGCCGGAAGCACAGGCCACTTCCAGTCCACTTCCAGTCCACTTCCGGTACACTTCCGGTACACTTCTACGTTGGCTGTGATGACTTACGTCACCTGGTGCTACATCACAGACTTTACCATGCCTGCAGTAAGAACTGACACTTGGTCACATTCTTCTTGCAAAACGGACCAGACGGGATGGCCGAATGAGTTGAGCATCCATCTCCCGTTTTGGTAGATCATGGGGTTCAAAGACATGGGTTTGAACCCTGGTCGAGTCAAACCAATGACTTAAAAATTTATACTTGTCACTTCCTAGCCAAGCGCTCGGCATTATTCAGTTATTAGGATAAGGTAAGGATTGGTTGGCTCAGTGCCAGGATATTGTGACTGAGTGGGATATCAGGTCATGGTGCTGGTGGCCTAGTCTCCCAGTGGGGCAGCACTATCAAGTCGCCATGACTTCGCACAACCAACCATCTTGCAAACGCGATTGTGACATCACAGCACGTCATCAACTAGGGTGGTTGGTGGCATTGTCAAACTGAAAGCAGTTTTTGGTTTTAATCAATTCTATTGGGTTTTGCTTTTGCTACGTTCATTGATTAAATAGGAGAAATTTGAATCATAGACAATAGACCCCGCCAGTTAAGCTCGTGACATCTATCGGCAACATTTGGAACCACTCTAGTCGGCTCGTTTCCCCAACTGCCTATGGTTTCACATGTTATATCCATGTAGAGAATGCTTGGAATATTAATCAAATGCCTCATTTTATTCAGATATTCATATCGCAACAGGCATCAAGCTCTTATCCCTGTAATTTATATTTTTTTATTTTAAGACAACTATACTGTATTTTTCTTTTGGGTTTCATCGCCACTCTCTTCACGTGTATTTCACCCCAGCCCACCAGTTAAGCTAGTGACATCTATCGGCGGAATCTGGAACCACTCTAGTAGGGTCATTTCCAGTTTAAAGTTGCATCGTCCGATGGTTTGGAATTTCTGTATTTTTTCTGAGATAAATATATTAGATCGATCACTAGTATATACTTTACATTAGTTCAAAGTTACTTTTGTTTTAAATGGTAAACTTTTGAGATATTTTGAGTGCAAGCATGGAAAATTAGTTTTGGCAAGCTTGCTGAAACTCTGACACCATAGACTTCTGCAGTAACAGGTTCTGTTAAATTGACTCAGTATTGCCTTCTGTGCAGAAACAAATGCTTAATAAGTGCATCAGTATCTAATTTAGATATGTCAAATCAAATCTAGATATTTGGTTTGGTTTTGAAAATTTGATATTTCATCAGACTATGCAGCTTTAACTGGCGCGGTCTATTCGTCTTCCTTGCTTTATCCTAGTAATGCCAAACACCAAGCTGGGTAACGACAAATATAAATTTTAAAGTCATCCGTTTTAGTCAGCCGGGGTTGGATTGTCTGGTCCAGTTGCTATGGCTACCTGTAGTAGGAAGTGTCCTCTGACAGGGGATAATGTCGGTACATGTGAGTGATGAAGAGCCGTTGCAGTGGATCTGATAAAATATTCATGACTGTCTGGAATAACAATTTCCCGCCACTAGGTGACGATGACGCCCCCCTGGTGGGAAAATACATCACTATGCGGTTTATATATTATGTCTGGGCTGTGATACAGAGGTAACCACGCCACCTGGTGGAGACACTGTGACAGTTCAGTGTTTATCCATATAACAGGGGTGACCCCGCCCCCTGGTGGGGAAACTATAAGGGTACAGAGTTTATTTATATAACAGTCCGGTTCTGACATAGTGCTCCCGCACCCTGGTAGGCAAACTCTGAGGGTACAGGGTTTATCTATATAACAGTCCGGTTCTGATATAGTGACCCCGCCCCCTGGTGGGGAAACTGTGAGAGTAGAGGGTTTATCTATATAACAGTCCGGTTCTGATATAGGTGTGACCCCGCATCCTGGTGGTGAAACTCTGAGGGTACAGGGTTTATCTATATAACAGTCCGGTTCTGATATAGGGGTGAACCCACACCCTCGTGGCGAGACTGAGGGTACAGGGTTTATCTATATAACAGTCCGGTTCTGATATAGAGGTGAACCTGCACCCTGGTGGGGAAACTGAGGGTACAGGGTTTATCTATATAACAGTCCGGTTCTGATATAGTGACCCTGCCCCCTGGTGGGGAAACTGAGGGTACAGGGTTTATCTATATAACAGTCCGGTTCTGATATAGAGGTGAATCTGCACCCTGGTGGGGAAACTGAGGGTACAGGGTTTATCTATATAACAGTCCGGTTCTGATATAGAGGTGAATCTGCACCCTGGTGGGGAAACTGAGGGTACAGGGTTTATCTATATAACAGTCCGGTTCTGATATAGAAGTGATCCCACACCCTGGTGGGGAAAATGTGAAGGTACAGGGTTTATTTATATAAGTCTGGCTATGATATAGGGGAGAATGTGTGGGTACGAGGTATATTTATATAACAGCCGGCCCTGATATAGTGACCCTGCCCCCTGGTGGGGAAACTGAAGGTACAGGGTTTATCTATATAACAGTCCGGTTCTGATATAGTGACCCCGCCCCCTGGTGTGGAGACTGTGAGGGTACGGGGTCTATTTATATAACAAGCCGGCTGTAACATAAAGGTGACCCCGCCCCCTGGTGGGGAGACTGTGAGGGTACGGGGTCTATTTATATAACAAGCCGGCTGTAACATAAAGGTGACCCCACCCCCTGGTGGGGAGACTGTGAGGGTACGGGGTCTATTTATATAACAAGCCGGCTGTAACATAAAGGTGACCCCGCCCGCTGGTGGGGAAACTGTGAAGGTACAGGGTTTATCTATATAACAGTCCGGTTCTGATATAGTGACCCTGCCCCCTGGTGGGGAGTTTATTTATATAACAGTCCGGACCTGATATAGGTGTGACCCCCCCCCTGGTGGGGAAACTGTGAGGGTACAGGGTATATTTATATAACAGTCTGGTTCTGATATAGGTGTGACACCGCCCCCTGGTGGGGAAACTGTGATACGGGGTATATTTATATAACAGTCCGGACCTGATATAGGTGTGACACCGCCCCCTGGTGGGGAAACTGTGAGGGTACAGGGTATATTTATATAACAGTCCGGTCCTGATATAGGTGTGACACCGCCCCCTGGTGGGGAAACTGTGATACGGGGTATATTTATATAACAGTCCGGACCTGATATAGGTGTGACACCACCCCATGGTGGGGAAACTGTGAGGGTACAGGGTATATTTATATAACAGTCCGGTCCTGATATAGGTGTGACACGGCCCCCTGGTGGGGAAACTATGAGGGTACAGGGTATATTTATATAACAGTCCGTCCTGATATAGGTGTGACCCGCCCCCTGGTGGGGAAACTATGAGGGTACAGGGTATATTTATATAACAGTCCGGTCCTGATATAGGTGTGACACCGCCCCCTGGTGGGGAAACTGTGATACGGGGTATATTTATATAACAGTCCGGACATGATATAGGTGTGACCCGCCCCCTGGTGGGGAAACTGTGAGGGTACGGGGTATATTTATATAACAGTCCGGACCTGATATAGGTGTGACACCGCCCCCTGGTGGGGAAACTGTGAGGGTACAGGGTATATTTATATAACAGTCCGGACCTGATATAGGTGTGACCGCGACCCCTGGTGGGGAAACTGTGAGGGTACGGGGTATATTTATATAACAGTCCGGACCTGATATAGGTGTGACCCCGCCCCCTGGTGGGGAAACTGTGAGGGTACAGGGTATATTTATATAACAGTCTGGTTCGATATAGGTGTGACACCGCCCCCTGGTGGGGAAACTGTGATACGGGGTATATTTATATAACAGTCCGGACCTGATATAGGGTGACACCGCCCCTGGGGGAAACTGTGATAGGGGTATATTATATAACAGTCCGGACCTGATATAGGTGTGACACCGCCCCTGGTGGGGAAACTGTGAGGGTACAGGGTATATTTATATAACAGTCCGGTCCTGATATAGGTGTGACACCGCCCCCTGGTGGGGAAACTGTGATACAGGGTATATTTATATAACAGTCCGGACCTGATATAGGTGTGACACCGCCCCCTGGTGGGGAAAGTGTGAGGGTACAGGGTATATTTATATAACAGTCCGGTCCTGATATAGGTGTGACCCCGCCCCTGGTGGGGAAACTGTGAGGTACGGGGTATATTTATATAACAGTCCGGACCTGATATAGGTGTGACACCACCCCCTGGTGGGGGAAACTGTGAGGGTACAGGGTATATTTATATAACAGTCCGGTCCTGATATAGGTGTGACACGGCCCCCTGGTGGGGAAACTGTGAGGGTACAGGGTATATTTATATAACAGTCCGGTCCTGATATAGGTGTGACCCGCCCCCTGGTGGGGAAACTGTGAGGGTACAGGGTATATTTATATAACAGTCCGGTCCTGATATAGGTGTGACACCGCCCCCTGGTGGGGAAACTGTGATACGGGGTATATTTATATAACAGTCCGGACCTGATATAGGTGTGACACGGCCCCCTGGTGGGGAAACCGTAAGGGTACGGGGGATATTTATATAACAGTCCGGACCTGATATAGGTGTGACACCGCCCCCTGGTGGGGAAACTGTGAGGTACGGGGTATATTTATATAACAGTCCAGACCTGATATAGGTGTGACACCGCCCCCTGGTGGGGAAACTGTGAGGGTATGGGATATTTATATAACAGTCCGGACCTGATATAGGTGTGACCCGCCCCCTGGTGGGGAAACTATGAGGGTACAGGGTATATTTATATAACAGTCCGGACCTGATATAGGTGTGACACGGCCCCCTGGTGGGGAAACTATGAGGGTACAGGGTATATTTATATAACAGTCCGAACCTGATATAGGTGTGACCGCGACCCCTGGTGGGGAAACTGTGATACGGGGTATATTTATATAACAGTCCGGACCTGATATAGGTGTGACCGCGACCCCTGGTGGGGAAACTGTGAGGGTACGGGGTATATTTATATAACAGTCCGGCCCTGACATAGGTGTGACACGGCCCCCTGGTGGGGAAACTGTGAGGGTACAGGGTATATTTATATAACAGTCCGGACCTGATATAGGTGTGACACCACCCCCTGGTGGGGAAACTGTGAGGGTACAGGGTATATTTATATAACAGTCCGGACCTGATATAGGTGTGACACGGCCCCCTGGTGGGGAAACTATGAGGGTACAGGGTATATTTATATAACAGTCCGGTCCTGATATAGGTGTGACCCGCCCCCTGGTGGGGAAACTATGAGGGTACAGGGTATATTTATATAACAGTCCGGTCCTGATATAGGTGTGACCCGCCCCCTGGTGGGGAAACTATGAGGGTACAGGGTATATTTATATAACAGTCCGGTCCTGATATAGGTGTGACCCGCCCCCTGGTGGGGAAACTATGAGGGTACAGGGTATATTTATATAACAGTCCGGTCCTGATATAGGTGTGACACCGCCCCCTGGTGGGGAAACTGTGATACGGGGTATATTTATATAACAGTCCGGACCTGATATAGGTGTGACACCACCCCCTGGTGGGGAAACTGTGAGGGTACAGGGTATATTTATATAACAGTCCGGTCCTGATATAGGTGTGACACGGCCCCCTGGTGGGGAAACTATGAGGGTACAGGGTATATTTATATAACAGTCCGGTCCTGATATAGGTGTGACCCGCCCCCTGGTGGGGAAACTATGAGGGTACAGGGTATATTTATATAACAGTCCGGCTCTGATATAGGTGTGACCCGCCCCCTGGTGGGGAAACTATGAGGGTACAGGGTATATTTATATAACAGTCCGGACCTGATATAGGTGTGACACGGCCCCCTGGTGGGGAAACCGTAAGGGTATGGGGGATATTTATATAACAGTCCGGACCTGATATAGGTGTGACACCGCCCCCTGGTGGGGAAACTGTGAGGGTACGGGGTATATTTATATAACAGTCCAGACCTGATATAGGTGTGACACCGCCCCCTGGTGGGGAAACTGTGAGGGTATGGGATATTTATATAACAGTCCGGACCTGATATAGGTGTGACCCCGCCCCCTGGTGGGGAAACTGTGAGGGTACGGGTATATTTGGGTCATCCTTTAAAACTGGGCACCACATATTTGGTTTCCACATTACGATGCTGATAATTTGTTCTTTCTTTTATTGGTTGCAAGTCAAATAACTATTGTATTCTCTGTGTATTAAGTATGTTAGCAATAGTACATTTATTGAAGCTATCCCAAGAAAGAAATTAAAAGTTTACTTATATGATTTTGTGCTAATGTGAAAAAGTGAAAATCTACACATTTACATGTAGACAAACTTTTTTTAACAGATTTTTCAACTGTAAGTCATAACCTTGTCTGCTTAAGAGTAATCAATAAAATCTTGTTTGTAAGATCTAATTCAAAAAGTGAAATTCATTTTTGTCAACTCTGACATATACACAACATGCAAACCTTTATAGGACATTGGATTAGGCTATTATTTGGGAGGTTCTTTGCTATAATTTGGAAGGTTTTCACTTTTTGTTTCCTTGTCACTTTCCTGCCCAGTTTTAAAGAATGATCCATTTATATAACAGTCCGGCTCTGATATAGAGGTGACCCCGCCAACTGAAGATTAACTCTAACAACACCTGATGGAGGCAAACTCGCCCATCAAACACCCACACACCTGCCACTCCTTTTCCTATCGCCGCCATTAGCCAAGATGTTTTCGGCGAGTGCTAAAATTATTAAGCCAAATGGCGAAAAGCCAGACTCCTTTGAGTCGTCCATCTCTGAGGCTCTCCTGGGGCTGGAGATGAACAGCGACTTGAAAGCGCAGCTTAGAGAGCTCCACATCACTGCTGCCAAGGACATTGATGTTGCTGGCAAGAAGGCGATCATCATCTTTATGCCCGTGCCTCAGTTGCGCTCATACCAGAAGATCCAGACCCGTCTAGTTTGTGAGCTAGAGAAGAAATTCAGCAGAAAACACGTTGTCTTCATTGCTCAGAGGCGCATCCTGCCTAAGCCTACCTGTAAAACACATAGGAAGAGCAAGCAAAAGAGACCCAGGAGCCGCAATCTGACTGCGGTGCATGACGCCATCCTGGAGGATCTGTGCTTCCCTGCCGAACTGGTCGGTAAGCGCATTCACATCAAGCTTGATGGTTCCCACCTCATCAAGGTGCACCTCGACAAGAACCAGCAAACCACAGTAGAACACAATATTGAGACCTTCTTGGCTGTCTACAAGAAATTGACTGGCAACGAAGTTAATTTTGAATTCCCGGAATACACTCTGTAAATGGCGACGCCTAACAGCTACCTAGCAGTCCTTCCCTATTTCGGATCGACCTTGGATAGCCAACCCCAACACAAAACAAGCTCAAACATCTACAGATACTAAATAATCACCATGTACCTGCTACTGTGTGAGAAACAAAAACATCTCATCACCTCCTACTGTGTGATTAGATTAAAGCTGCACAGTCCGATGACATATCAAATTTTCAAAACCAAACCAACTATCTAGATTTGATTTTACATATCTAACTTAGATACTGATGCACTTATTAAGCATGTGTTTCTGCGTAGAAGGCAATACTGAGTCAATTTAACAGAACCTGTTACTGCAGAAGTCTATGGTGTCAGAGTTTTGGCAAGCTGGCCAAAACTAATTTTCCATGCTTGCACTCGAAATATCTCAAAAGTTTACCATTTAAAATAAAATAACTTTGAACAATGTAAAGTAGATACTAGTGATCGATCTAATATTTATCTCGGAAAAAATACAGAAATTCTAAACCATCGGACTATGCAACTTTAAACCGCTACTACAACTGGCCAGCATTGAAAACAAGCCCGAGCACTCGAGCTTACACGCTATGGATAGTAAAAACACAGCATCAAAAACAACAAAAACAACAACAAAACTCCCTCGCACAGCAGGTAGTGAACGGGTGATGCGTCTTGGTGACCTAATTAATCGATACCCGTCTCGTGCACTGACTGCCACTGACACTGCATCGGTCTGCCGACCTTCCGTACGCAAGGCTCGCGCTCTACCGATTAGTCCACCGCGCCAGGTATGGGGAGGAAGAGGAGGAGGATGGGGTTGGTGAGAAGCAAGAGGGGCAGAGGAGGGAGACGAGGACGGGAGGACGGAAGGAGAGAGGAGAGAGGAGAGAGGAGAGGAGGAGGAGAGAGGAGATGAGGAGAGAGGAGAGGAGGGGAGAGGGTGAAAGGGGAGAGGAGAGAGGAGAGAGGAGAGAGGAGAGAGAGGAGGGAGGAGGGGGGAGAAAGGAGGAAAGGAGAGAGGAGAGAGGAGAGAGGAGAGAGGAGAGAGGAGATAGGGAGGAGGAGGAGAGAGGCGAGGAGAGGAGAGGAGAGGAGGGAGGAGAGGAGGGAGGAGGTGAGAGGAGGGAGGTGGAAGGAGGAGAAAGGAGGAGGGTAGAGACGGGAGAGAGGGCAGAGGAGAGAGAGGAGAGAGAGGAGAGAGAGGAGAGAGAGGAGAGAGAAGAGAGATGGGAGAGATGGGAGAGAGGGGAGAGAGAAGACATGGGAGAGAGGGGAGAGAGGAGAGAGATGGGAGAGGGGGAGAGAGGGGAGAGGGGGAGAGGGGAGAGAGGGGAGAGAGGGGAGAGGAGGGGAGAGAGAGAAGGGGAGATGAGGGGAGAGGGGGAGAGGAGGGGAGAGGAGGGGAGAGGAGGGGGGAAAGGGAATGGAAGGGAGGAGGGAAGGGGAAGGGAGGAGGTGGTGGTTGTGGTGCTGGTGGTTCACGAGAGTTGGTGGTGGTGGATCTGGTGTTGGCAGTGGTGGTGGTGTTGGCGGTGGTGCCGGTGTCGCAGTTTAAACAGGTACCCGGTTTAAAACGGGGCTTTTCACAAAGAGTATGTGTCAAAGCCGAATTGCAAGCCTGAAATCTTGTCTGAATTGCTGGCATGCATATGTCTGTAGGGAAGTTCTCTGGAAATGTATGGAGAGACAAGCAAAGATTCATTCAGGAATCATTGTAGTGACTATTTCATGCTTGATAGTATCTATTATCCTCTGCACTAACAAGTTAACAATCAATTAACAAGTTATTAAAGATGGATACAATCTCAATCAGGCAGAAATGCATGCGCATGCACATTGTGAAAAGGCCCATTTTAAACAGGGGACCCTTTTAAACTGCGACACCGGCCGTGACGGCGGCGGCGGTGGTGTTGGCGGCGTGCGGGTGGTGGTGGTGGTGGTGCAGGAGGAGGAGCTGGAGGAGCTGGAGCGAGCAGTAGCAGCAGGAGCGGGGACCAGGGAGCATGTAGGCCCGGGGGGTGGTGAGCCCAGGAGACGGGACCTCCGTCGTACAGGGGACACCCGAGGTGAGTGCTTCCACACGGACACCGACATCAATACTCCCCGGGCAGCCAGCCCCACCTCCCCGCCATCCGCTGCCGGCCCCCAGTTGTTGACGGCACTGCCTGATACACCCCGACAGTGCTGTACTGACTGACACTCCCACAGTCCCCGCACACCCCTACAGAACAGGAACAGGCCCGGAACAGTCTCATGGACGCGCCGTGGTACTGTCAGCCCACACACACATGTACATGTACACACACATACACACACATGTACACACACACACATACAGAACAGGAACAGGCCCGGCACAGTCTCATAGCCAAATGGACGCGCTGTGGTACTGTCAGCCCACACACACATGTACATGTACACACACATACACACACATGTACACACACACACATACAGAACAGGAACAGGCCCGGCACAGTCTCATGGACGTGCTGTGGTACTGTCAGCCCACACACACATGTACATGTACACACACACATACACACACATGTACACACACACACACATACAGAACAGGAGCAGGCCCGGCACAGTCTCATGGACGTGCCGTGGTACTGTCAGCCCACACACACATGTACATGTACACACACACATACACACACATGTACACACACACACACCCGTACAGAACAGGAACAGGCCCGGCACAGTCTCATGGACGTGCCGTGGTACTGTCAGCCCACACACACACATGTACACACATACACACACATGTACACACAGACACATACAGAACAGGAACAGGCCCGGCACAGTCTCATAGCCACATGGACATACCCTGGTACTGTCAGCCCACACACACATGGGCATGTACACACACATACACACACATGTACACACACAGACACGCCCGTAGAGAATAGGAACAGGCCTGGCACAGTCTCATAGCCAAATGGACGTGCCATGGTACTGTCAGCCCACAGACACATGTACATGTACACACACGCCCATACAGAACAGGAACAGGCCCAGCACAGTCTCATAGCCACATGCATGCGGTGTGGTACTGTCAGCCCACACACACATGTACATGTACACACACATACACACACATGTACACACACATACATGCCCGTACAGAACAGGAACAGGCCCGGCACAGTCTCATAGCCACATGGACGCGGTGTGGTACTGTCAGCCCACTCACACATGTACATGTACACACACATACACACACATGTACACACACACACGCCAGTACAGAACAGGAACAAGCCCGGCACAGTCTCATAGCCACATGGACGGGTCGTGGTACTGTCAGCCCACACACACATGTACATGTACACACACACACATACACACACACACACACACAGAACAGGAACAGGCCCGGCACAGTCTCATGGACGCGCCGTGGTACTGTCAGCCCACACACACATGTACACACACACACACATACAGAACAGGAACAGGCCCGGCACAGTCTCATAGCCACATGGACGCGCCGTGGTACTGTCAGCCCACACACACATGTACATGTGTGTAGCACACACATACACACACACATACACACACACACACATACAGAACAGGCCCGGCACAGTCTCATAGCCACATGGACGCGGTGTGGTACTGTCAGCCTACACACACATGTACAAGTACACACACACATACACACACATGTACACACACACACGCCCATACAAAACAGGAACAGGCCCAGCAGTCTCATAGCCACATGGACGCGGTGTGGTACTGTCAGCCCACACACACATGTACACGTATACACACACATACACACACATGTACACACACACACGCCCGTACAGAACAGGAACAGGCCACACCAGCAAAGTCTCATAGCCACATGGACGCCCGTGGTACTGTCAGCCCACATACAGACGGACCTCACATACATACACCTCACACACTCACATACACATATTTACACACATGTACACACACATACATACACGTTTACACCCATCTGTACAGAATATGAACAGGATCTGTAATGAATATGCATACATGTATGTGTCTATGTGTGTAAATAAGCATTAGGCTATTGTGACATTAGATAGGGGAGAGGAGGGGAGAGAGGGGAGAGGAGGGGAGAGGAGGGAAGAGGATGGAGAGGGGAAGAGGAAAGGGGGGGAGGGGGAGGGGGGGGGGGGAAGAGGAGGGAGGGGGAAAGGGGAGGAGTGGGGATGGAGAGGATGGAACAGGACGGAAGAGGAGGGGAGGGGAGGGGGAAGGTGGGGGGGCGAGGAGTAGGGAGGGGAGTGGATGGGTAGGGACTGGAGGAGAGAGGGGGAGAGGGGGGGGAGGACGGAAGAGGCGGGGAGGTGAGGGTTATACGTGACTGCTCTATCTAGCCCACTCACTCACACTAATCATCCAGACCTCTTAATAATGATACCAGAATGAGGCTGGTACCACAAATAAGCTCAGCGTTGATGTTGATACCAGAACGAGGCTGGTACCACAAATAAGCTCAGTGTTGATGTTGATACCAGAACGAGGCTGACACTACAAACCAGTTCAATGTTGATGTTCATACCAGAACGAGGCTGTTACCACAAACAAGCTCAGTGTCGATGTTGATACCAGAATGAGGCTGGTACCACAAACAAGCTCAGTGTTGATGTTGATACCAGAACGAGGCTGTCACCACAAACAAGCTCAGTGTTGATGTTGATACCAGAACGAGGCTGTTACCACAAACAAGCTTAGTGTTGATGTTGATACCAGAACGAGGCTGGTACCACAAACAAGCTTAGTGTTGATGTTGATACCAGAACGAGGCTGGCACCACAAACAAGCTCAGTGTTGATGTTGATACCAGAATGAGGCTGTTACCACAAACAAGATTAGCGTTGATGTTGATGTTGATACCAGAACGAGGCTGGCACCACAAACAAGCTCAGTGTCGATGTTGATACCAGAACGAGGCTGGCACCACAAACAAGCTCAGTGTCGATGTTGATACCAGAACGAGGCTGGCACCACAAACAAGCTCAATGTCGATGTTGATACCAGAATGAGGCTGTCACCACAAACAAGCTTAGCATTGATGTTGATACCAGAATGAGGCTGTCACCACAAACAAGCTTAGCATTGATGTTGATACCAGAATGAGGCTGGCACCACAAACCAGTTCAATGTTGATGTTGATACCAGAATGAGGCTTGTACCACAAACAAGCTTAGTGTTGATGTTGATACCAGAATGAGGCTGGCACCACAAACCAGTTCAATGTTGATGTTGATACCAGAACGAGGCTGTCACCACAAACAAGCTCAGCATCGATGTTGATACCAGAACGAGGCTGGCACCACAAACAAGCTCAGTGTTGATGTTGATACCAGAATGAGGCTGGCACCACAAACAAGCTCAGTGTTGATGTTGATACCAGAACGAGGCTGGCACCACAAACAAGCTCAGTGTCGATGTTGTTACCAGAATGAGGCTGGCACCACAAACAAGCTCAGTGTTGATGTTGATACCAGAATGAGGCTGGCACCACAAACAAGCTCAGTGTTGATGTTGATACCAGAATGAGGCTGGCACCACAAACAAGCTCAGTGTTGATGTTACCAGAATGAGGCTGGCACCACAAACAAGCTCAGTGTCGATGTTGTTACCAGAATGAGGCTGGCACCACAAACAAGCTCAGTGTCGATGTTGTTACCAGAATGAGGCTGGCATCACAAACAAGCTCAGTGTTGATGTTGATACCAGAACGAGGCTGGCACCACAAACAAGCTCAGTGTTGATGTTGATACCAGAATGAGGCTGGCACCACAAACAAGCTCAGTGTTGATGTTGATACCAGAACGAGGCTGGCACCACAAACAAGCTCAGTGTCGATGTTGATACCAGAATGAGGCTGGCACCACAAACAAGCTCAGTGTCGATGTTGATACCAGAATGAGGCTGGTACCACAAACAAGCTCAGTGTCAATGTTGATACCAGAACAAGGCGGGTACCACAAACAAGATTAGTGTTGATGTTGATACCAGACTGAGGCTGGTACCACAAACAAGCTCAGTGTCGATGTTGATACCGGAACGAGGCTGGTACCACAAACAAGCTTAGTGTCGATGTTGATACCAGAACAAGGCGGGTACCACAAACAAGATTAGTGTTGTTTCATTTGTTTGTCCTCAGTGGATAACTCTGCATCCAAACCAATGTTGTTCTGATATAGCAGGTGTCCTGTCATCAAAGCTTTGTTTGTTTATTTGTTGTTATTTTACGTCCTAGCAAAATCTCAGGTCATATCAGGACAGGTACTGACTTCCCAGATAGCACACAGCCGTCGGCCTCTCCGTCGGGCCAACAATGGAAGCCGTCGTCGGGCCGACATTGTTTTGTCCAACCTCCCGCCGTCGGCTCGACGGCGGCTGCCGCCGTAGGCCCGACGCTGCCGCCGTAGGCCCAACGGCGGCTGCCGCCGTAGGCCCGACGGCGGCTGCCGCCGTAGACCCGACACAATATATTTATTCCAAATTAATAGAAAACCTTAAAAATTTAATATAATCTTTTTGGTAAAGATGTTTTCTATATGTGTACCAAGCGATTTGTTTCTAAGTGGTGTGGTTGTACTTGTAGGGTTAGTGCTTAATTAAATACAGAAAAAGTGAAATATGTCTACAACCACACCACGTAGAAACAAATCGCTTGGAACACATATAGACAACATCGTTACCAAAAAGATTATATTAAATTTATAAGGTTAGGGTTCTTGATATCTATTAATTTTGAATTTTGAATAAAAGTAATATTTTACACCCGTACGTATTGACACTATAGTGACAGTGTCTTCTCGGAAAAAAACAAGATGGCAGTCCTTCGTCAACATTCCGTACCAGGTAGTTCAAATCATATTAACACGAATAATTCCATTAATACATCGTAATAAATTACAAAACTTTTACAAAATAATCTAAACATATTAATAAACAAACCTGTTAAATAATTCCTTAAAATTGTTGAAAAAGAACGCTGCTCAACGATCACATGTGTGCCGATGGCGACTCGAGCTGGAAAACATATTTAACGAACTGCGCATGCACACCGTAGGCCCGACGGTGGTGGGAAGACGGCGGCCCACCACCGTCGGCCTGACGGTGGCCCGACGGTGGCTCAAAAGTGGAAAGGGATTGAAACCTAACGTTGGGACACCACCGTCGGGCCGACGGTGGCCCGACAGTGGCTCGAAGGTGGAAAATGAATGCAAACCAGCGGCGGACTACCGCCGTAGGCCCAACGGTGGCCTGACGGTGGCTCAAAAGTGGAAAGGGATTGAAACCTAACGTCGGGACACCACCGTCGGCCCGACGGTGGGCCGATGGTGGCTCAAAAGTGGAAAGGGATTGAAAACCAATGTCGGACGTCGGATGTGTGCTATCTGGGTTGTGACAGCATGCACTAATGGCGATTTTATAGTAATGGCGATTTTATAGTGCTGCCCCACTGAGAGACCAGGCCACCAGCACCATGACCTGATATCCCACTCAGTCACATTATCCTGCCACTGAGCCAACCAGTCCTTTCCCTATCCTAATAACGATGAGCGCCTGGCTAGGAAGTGACAAGTATCAATTTTTAAGTCATTGCTTTGACTTGACCAGTGTTTGAATACATGAATCCATGGGTTCGGATCCCACAATCTCCCAAAACACTGAACCCATTCAGCCATCCTGTCTGGTCCCTGTCATCACAGAGACAACCAAATCTGGAACTTGCCGAATACCAGGGCTGTCTATTATCTGATGCTGTCTTCACACCTCCTCCTTTAGTGTTTCACTGTGGTTTTGGCCAGACCAAGATGGTTTTGGCCAGACCTGATGAAAGTGAATTATGACCATACCACCGCCATTTGCATCTCTTTACGACTATCAAGAGATTTGTGTGTGGTCCAGCTGCCTGCTGGATCTTGGTATGGATTTCCTCATTGGAAACATGCTTTTTTGATGAGATGTGTAGTATTGTATCTTGTGGTAGCACCTCACTTTCCTCGTTTGTTTTCTTCTTTGGAGCTCTGCTGTGAGGATCCGTGATTCACGAACGTACAGGAAGATGGATGTGACAAGGGAGCGCATGAATCATATCTTGGAACAGAGAAATACTCAAAGTGGTTTCAGCCTTGTCACTTTGATCTGTAAATTATTCCACTAAAAGAGACATTGACTGTGAACCTAAGAGAGGGAGGGGGGGGGCACCCAAAATGTATGATTGTGTGTGCATGGTTGAATGTATATATGTATGTATGTATGTATGTATGTGTTTGTTGTTGGAGTTTAATGTCCTGGCCACATCTAAGGTCATATCAACACGGGTACCGACTTATGACAGTGCGTACTCATGGTGAGCTTTATATTGCTGCCCCACTGGGAGACCAGGCCGCCAGCACCATGACCTGATATCCCACTCAGTCACATTATCCTGACACTGAGGCAACCAGTCCTTGCCCTATCCTAACAATGGCAAGCACCTGGCTAGGTAGCAACAAGTATCAATTTTATACGTCATTGGTTTGACTCGGTTGGGGTGTATATAGCTTGGTGTGTGTGTGTGTGTGTATGTATATGAATGTGTAAGGAGCGGGACGTAGCTCAGTCGGTAGCGTGTCCAATTGTGAAGGTGTCAGTCATCCTACCGATTCTACTCAGTGGACCCATTTGCAGTTTGCACTATTTTCCATTCCAACCAGTGGTCCACAACTAGCTCATCAAAGGCTGTGGTATAGTGCATATAAAAAAAAACCTTGCTGCTTATCGGAAAGAATAGACTATGTGGCGGCAGTGGGTTTCTTTTTTTTTAAATTCAGAATGACCGTAGATTTGACATCCAATGGCCGATGATACGAAAACCAATGTGCTCTAGAGCACACGTCGTTAAATAAAACAAGCTTTGTATATGTATGTGTGTATGTGTGCATATGTGCATGTGGATATACATGTGTGTGTGTGTGACTAATCAGGTCTGTACTGGGCCTGACTTGTGGAAGACCATGAGGACGCCTCCCCCCCCCCCCCACACCCACCTCTGTAGATTCACTAGACGTGGCATCTATCTTTTCATGAAACGCAAAGCTTGTTTTATTTAAGGACGCCTCTAGAACACATTGATTTTCATATCATCGCCTATTGGACTTCTAACATATGGTCATTCTAACATATTTTATTGGAGGAAACCCGCTGCTGCCACATAGGCTACTCTTTCCGATAAGCAGCAAGGGGTCTTTTATATGCACTTTCCCACAGACAGGACAGCACATACCACAGCTTTTGATGAGCCAGTTGTGGACCACTGGTTGGAACGGAAAATAGCCCAAACTGCACATGGGTCCACTGAGCAGGATTGATAGTATTACCGACACCTTCACAGGTGGACTCTTTTCAGGTGGACTCTTTTCATGAATGCGTTGTTACATGGAGATGAACGTCGTACAAAAGCTTATTCATAATGACTAACAACAGTTTCTTGACACAGATACCAGACTACAGCAGTGATTCTTATTCTAGATCTAAATCTAGATTCCTAAATCTAAATTTAGGAGAGGACAGGAGCTTAGGTACGAAGTCATTGATTTATTAAGATGCTCACTCCTCACCTGCATGCCCAACACACACACCTGTCTGTACTGAAACTTACACACACACCTGTCTATACTTGAAATTCACACACACCCCATCCCCAAAACACACCTGTCTATACCTGAAAGTTACACACACACCTGTCTGTACCTGAAACTTACACACACCCGATCCCCAACACACACACACCTGCTTAAACCTGAAACTTACACACACCTGTCTGTACCTGAAACTTACACACACCCCATCCCCAACACACACACCTTTCTATACCTGAAACTTGCACACACCCCATCCCCAACACACACATCCACACCTGTCTATACCTGAAAGTTACACACACACATACCTGTCTGTACCTGAAACTTACACACACACCTGGCTATACCTGAAACTTACACACACCTGTCTATACTTGAAATTCACACACACCCCATCCCCAACACACACACCTGTCTATACCTGAAAGTTACACACATCCACACCTGTCTGTACCTGAAGGTTACACATGCACACACCTGTTTGTACCTGAAATTCACACACACCTGTCTGTACCTGAAAGTTACACACACACCTGTCTGTACCTGAAACTTACACACACCCCATCCCCAACACACACACACCTATCTATACCTGAAAGCTACACACACCCCATCCCCAACACACACACCTGTCTGTACCTGAAAGTTACACACACACCTGTCTGTACCTGAAACTGACACACACCCCATCCCCAACACACACACCCCTTTCTATACCTGAAACTTACACACACCCCATCCCCAACACACACACCTGTCTATACCTGAAAGTTACACGCACACATGTCTGTACCTGAAACTTACACACACCCCATCCCCAACACACACACACCTGTCTGTACCTGAAACTTACACACACCCCATCCCCAACACACACACCTGTCTATACCTGAAAGTTACATGCACACCTGTCTGTACCTGAAACTTACACACACCCCATCCCCAACACACACACTCACCTGATTCTCACACTACCTGAAACTTACACACACCCCATCCCCAACACACACCTGTCTATACCTGAAAGTTACACACACACCTGTCTGTACCTGAAACTTACACACACCCCATCCCCAACACACACGCCTTTCTATACCTGAAAGTTACACACACACCTGTCTGTACCTGAAAGTTACACACACACCTGTCTGTACCTGAAACTTACACAGACCCCATCCCCAACACATGCACACCTGCTTATACATGAAACTTACACACACACCTGTCTATACCTGAAACTGACACACACCCCATCCCCAACACACACACCCCTTTCTATACCTGAAACTTACACACACTCCATCCCCAACACACACACACCTGTCTATACCTGAAAGTTACATACACATCATCCCCAACACACACACACCTGTCTGTACATGAAACTTACACACACCCCATCCCCAACACACACACACCTGTCTGTACATGAAACTTACACACACCCCATCCCCAACACACACACCTGTCTGTACATGAAACTTACACACACCCCATCCCCAACACACACACACCTGCATGTACCTGAAATTGACACATCCCATCCACAACACACGCATACATGTCTGTACCTGTAACTTATTCACCAACAGGACTCCCGACACACAACTCTAATTCACAAGCCAACTCCCATAATTCCATACATCGCTACCTTTGGCGTGACTGTGAGTAAGTGTACAAGGTTTTATGTCCTAACAAAAGTTGAGGTCCTATCATTATCGGGTGCAATGTTCCCTTTGTTTGCATCACCCCCATGACACTGGAGATGTGACCCGTATCTTGTACAATCTACATGTTGTATGGTTGATGAACCTGTCCGGTGTATGAGAGTGAATTGCCTGTAATCATAAACATTCAATTACTAAAGGCCCAGTCACACCTTACCGGACTGGGGAACCGGATGAGAACCGGACACTGTGCAGTAGTGTACGGCGATGTCTGGTACATGTCCGGTACCCATCCGGCCGTGTCCGGTGGTGTCAGGTACAAGTTTTGAACATTGGACAAAACTTCTGACGTGTCCGGTTGGTGTCCGGTTTTGTCCAGTTCATGTCCGGTACCCATCCATATCCATCCATATGTGTCTGGTACCCATCCGTTGGTGTCCGGTACCCATCCGTTGGTGTCCGGTTTGCTGCCGGAATTGTCCAGTGGCGAGAACGTTAATAAATATATATATACTGTAGTAGTCGGCACTGAAGTAACCACATAGACAGGTAGGCGTGGGTAGTGTGTTGATATCAGGGAGCCTGGTTAGCACTATAAAGTCACCATGTGTGCGCACTGCCACAAGTCAGTACCCATCCTGATATGACCTTAGATGTTGCCAGGACGTAAAATTCCAACAATCAACCAACGAACTTCCTACATTCCTTACAGGAATGATGATGATGATGGTGATGATTATAATAATGATAATAACAACAATAATTACGTTAATGATGATAATGTGTGTTAATAATGATGATAATAATGGTAACAATGGTACTAATGTTGATAATGATGATAATGACAATAATGATGATAATAGTGATCATGATCATAATAATGATTATAATAATAATCATTATAATGAAAATGATAATAATTTTAATGAAAATGATAATAATAATCATTATAATGAAAATGATAATAATAATCATTATAATGATGATGATAATAATAATCATTATAATGATGATGATGATAATAATAATAATAATAATAATAATAATAATAATAATAATAATAATAATAATAACGATGTTTATGTAACTTGCATGTACCCCCTCCCCGCCCCGAATGACCAGCGCCAGTGCACTAACCCTGCCCCGTCCTGATATGACCTTAGATGTTGCTAGGACGTAAAACAACAACAAACAAACAAACTAACCCTGTAGTCACTACCTAACCCCTTCTCCCCCCATTGCAGACATGACTGGCGCCTCCGCCCGCTGCCCGCTGGTCACGTGGTCGCGCCGCCTGGCGGTACTCCTCAGACTCGCCGTGGTGGTGGCGAGCTTCATCCAGCCGTCACCAGGTGTCAGCACCTACCCGTGCGCGCCGCCGTGCCGCTGCGCCAAGCACAACCAGACGCTGACAGTGAACTGCAGCGGGCAGGGCCTGACCCACTTCCCGCCCGACCTGCCGCTCACACACCACTACAAGCTGCTCCTCAGCCACAACCGACTGTCCCGCCTCGACCTGCACGCCTACCTACACCGGGTCGCCTACCTGGACCTCAGCCACAATCAGGTGGTAAGCGTCACGCCGCGCGCCATCACTGTGCTGCGCGAGCAAGTGCAAGTACTGCTGTTGCATGGCAACCGCCTCAGACACATCCCACAGCAGCTGGCCTTTACCCCGTTCAAGCATCTACGGCGGCTTACTCTCCACCAGAACCCGCTGGTGTGTGATTGCAGGTCTCGCTGGCTCAAGTTCTGGTTGCAACATACTTCGCTGCGCATTGCCCGGCGCCGAGACATCGTGTGCACGAACAGGCGACTGTATGGCCAGCCTGTGATGACGGTGCCCGACGCCGGCTTCCCCTGCCCGCTGCGGGCTCTGCGGCAGGCGGAGGCGGCATTGCAGAATGCTGGCAGCCCAGTGGTACTGCTCGTCGTCACGCTGCTCGCAGTCATCTTCATGTGGCTGGCGTTGTTGCTGCTGTACCGCTTTTGTAAGACGTCCACTGAGATCAAGTGGATCGAGGGGGCGAAATGGACGGCGCTTGTAGAGACGGAGTAGTGTAACTAGCAGACCCTGTTTGGTCAGAGGACTGTGGCACCGAACAGACTTGGCTGCTCATCATCACGCTGCTCGCCATCATCTTCATGTGGCTGGCGTTGTTGCTGTTGTACCGCTTCTGTAAGATGTCCACCGAGATCAAGTGGATCGAGGGGGTGAAATGGACGGCGCTTTTAGAGACGGAGTAGGGGCAAAATGGACGGCGCTTGTAGAGGCCCTGTTTGTGTCGGAGGAGTGCGGCATCAAACAGACAAGATGGCAGATGGAGGCGGCATTGCAGAATGCCGGCAGCCCGGTGGTGCTGCTGGTTCGTCATGCTGCTGCTGGTCGTCACGCTGCTCACAGTCGTCTTCATGTGGCTGGCATTGTTGCTGCTGTACCGCTTCTGTAAGACGTCTACAGAGATCAACTGGATCGAGGGGGCCAAATGGACGGCGCTTAAAGGGATGGAGTAGTATAGCTAGCAGACAAAGCCCTGTTTGTGTTGGAGGACTGCGGCACCAAACAGAATAGATAGCAGGCGGAGGCGGCATTGCAGAACGCCAGCAGCTCAGTGGTACTGCTCATCATGCTCCTCACGGTCATCTTCATGTTTGTTTTGTTTGTTGTTGTTTTACGTCCTAGCAACATCTAAGGTCATATCAGGACGGGTACCGACTTGTGACAGTACGCACTCATGGCGATTTTATAGTGCTGCCCCACTGGGAAATCAGGCCGCCGGCACCATGACCTGATATCCCACTCAGTCACATTATCCTGACACCGAGCTAACCAGCCCTTGCCCTATCCTAATAATGCCGAGCACCAGGCTAGGAAGCAACGAAGTATCAATTTTTAAGTCATTGGTTTCACTCGACTGAGAATCGAACTCGCGAACTCCCGATCTTCCGCACGCGAGGCCTGTGCA